>OOFB01016955.1:3013-15373 GCA_900323305.1 Trachyrincus murrayi | reverse complement strand
CACATAGGAAACTGAAAGTGCTAAAGTCTGACTAGCGGCTGGCCGATAACTCAATATAATAGAGATTCTATGTGTCTAACCGTTTATCTCGGTTTTATCACATTGTCATGGATTGTCATGTTGTGATACACTGTTACATACAAAACATGGTTTAAACCAAACCAAAAAAAATGGGGTACCTTGAATTTCTAAATAATAATAATACTTTTCATCACGCAGAAACTACATCAATGTTTAACGTGATTATGTTCAAACTCATGCATACGTTCATTCCCAACCAACACTCGTGTCTAGTTAAAGACGCTAGCATTAGCCACCTAGCTCCTACCGTCCAGGGAGAGTCCCGCCCTCAGGTTGTGCTGTACGATCTGCAGAAGGTCAGCTCTGCTGTTGCTCTGAGGACACCAGATCTCCGTGAAGCGGTTCCTCAAAGCCGGGGACAGCTGGACAAACACACGCCAGAGTTAGCACTCTTCCTACATGCTAAGCTCAAACGGAGCTAAAACTAAGCAGAAAATAAGTGACGTCTAAGCTAACTCCACAACTGCGATGACAGACCCATGATGCTCAATGGCTGGTGACCAGGAACCATTGAGCATCATGGGTCTGGTTTTCTCTTGGACTCCCTTATTTCTCCACAAATTAAAAGATAACTTCGGGATTTTTCGACCTATTTTCCCATCATGTTGGGTCTAACTGACTAATGTGGACAACCATTTTTAAATTGGTCCAGTATTGAGCGAGAACGCAGCCGTGAAACGTCTGCATTGTAACACTTTGGGGCGATAGCGCCCGTCATGTACGTCCTATAAAAGTGCTTGTTTTACCACGGACAGGCTCAGACTGTTATAAGTGTTTGACAACATTATGGAAAGGATCCCTACAGAGAAATACACATTATTTCTTTACCTTTCGCTTGATCCGGTCTGTTTGTTATTGTGTCTAACCAAGTCTAACAATCTGACAAGCACTTTCAGAGGACGTACATGACGGGCGCTATCGCCCCAAAGGATTACAATGCAGACGTTTCATGGCTGCGTTCTCACTCAATACTGGACCAATTTCTAAATGGTCGCCTGCATTAGTCCGTTAGACCCAACATGATGGGAAAATGGGGTGCAGGTTGAAAAATACATTTCACTTTGACAAATTTGCTCATGACAATCAGCTATCAAAAATGTGTCATGCTCCGTGCCATGTGCGCACACACACACACACACACACACTTACCTCCTTCTTGCCGAAGTCCCCCCCGGGGTTCATGGTGGCGACCAGACGGAAGGTTCTGTCTGCAGTGATGAGCTCCACGTCACTGGTGTCTCCGCTGCCCTTCTCAGCCAGGACCAGGGAACGCTCCGTCTCCAGGACACTGGGGGAACAAGACACAGTCAACAACCACCAGGGAACGCTCCGTCTCCAGGACACTGGGGGAACAAGACACAGTCAACAACCACCAGGGAACGCTCCGTCTCCAGGACACTGGGGGAACAAGACACAGTCAACAACCACCAGGGTGTTGACTGTGTGTGTGTGTGTTTATGCATGTGTGTGTGTGGTTATGTGTGTGTGTGTGGTTATGAGTGTGTGTTTGTGTGTGGTTATGTGTGTGTGTGTGTGGTTATGTGTGTGTGAGTGAGTACCTGTTGAGTCTCTCCAGCACAGAGTCGTCGGCGAGGGAGATCTCGTCCAATAGGAACACTCCGCCCTGCTTCATCGCCAGGACCAGGGGGCCGTCATGCCACTCAAACAGACGGCCGTCCTCCGCATCCCTCTACACACACACACACACACACACACACACACACACACACACACACACACACACACACACACACACACACACACACACACACACACACACACACACACACACAGGCTTTAGAAGGTTGCTCACCAGGAATGATCTTCTACCATAATGTGACACAACATCTAAGTAATAAATTCTATGTTATTACAAACAGAACCTGGTGCCTGTGTATTATATATATAAACACTACCTGCTGTGTATATATTATATATAATGTCTGTATTATAGTGTGTGTGTGTGTGTGTGTGTACAGTACCTGGTTTGTGTGTCTGACGGGTCTCAGACCGCCCAGGAAGTCGGACGTCTCCATGTGGAGGTGACAGTTGAGGGAGAAGAACTTCTGAGCCGCGAGAGCAGCAAACAGCTGGCAGATGGTCGTCTTACCACATCTGGACACGTGGTTATTTAAGACGTGAGTACAACCCTTATAAAGTACAGCTGTTAAACTAAAGACAATTCTTAAGAAACGATATATTTATATATTGCACATTTCCCTGAAATACAATCCTGAAAATAGACTTAACCCTTGTGGAGACTTGAACTTCAGGTGTAAAGTAAGGTAAGGTAAGTTAAGGTAAGGTATGGTTAGTTAAGATAAGTTAGGTTAAGGTAAGTTAAGATAAGGTACGATAAGTTAAGATAAGTTAGGTTAAGGTAAGGTATGGTAAGTTAAGTTAAGGTGAGGTAGGGTAGGTTAAGGTAAGTTAAGATAAGGTACGATAAGTTAAGATAAGTTAAGTTAAGGTAAGGTATGGTAAGTTAAGTTAAGTTAATATAAACAGCAAGTTAAGATAAGGTACCAGCTCTTACCCCGTGTCTCCCACCAGCAGGACCGATTCCCCGAAGCGTAGCGCGCGTCCTACTAGCACAGCTAGCCTCCGCATGCCCTGCGTCCACACCACGTGGCGGAACTCCTCGGGCACGCCCGCGATGCTGTCGATGAACGGACCTGACCGCAGGAAACAGGAAACGCATCCGTTAGGTTACGTGACCTTGGACTGATAACCAGGAGATCGCGATAAATACAGTTGTGTTGCATGAGTATTATTATTATTATAGTAATTATTATCTCACCTTATCTTGCCTTATCTTGTATCGTTTCCTTCCTCATTTTGTTAGATATGTTATCCTATCTCAATTTATCTTGTTATATATCTCATATCTAATCTCAACTCCTCATCTTCTCAACTTATCTTATATAAATTTCTATATCTGATCTCATCCCATGTGGGGTCTCTATAGTGTCTGTAGTGTGTCTGTAGTGTCTGTAGCGTCTGTAGTGTGTCTATAGCGTGTCTGTAGCACGCCTGTAGCGTCTATAGCGTCTGTAGCATCTGTAGCGTCTCTACTCACTGAACTGTCCGGTGACCTGCTTCTGGGAGAACAGGTTGTCGGGGGTGATGGTCCTCTTGAAGTGTTTCTCCAGGATGGACTGGATGGTCGCCTCCTCCTCTGGCTTCCTCACGCGGCCCGCCAGTAGCATGTAGCCTACAGACAGATGCACATCATTATAACATAACACACTACAAGTCATTACAACTAACTAGAAGTCATAACACACTGCAACACATTATAACTGACCACAACTCATCGTTCACCCGGATTTGAGCTCGTTTGCCATCAGACTTTAGATATGAACCTAAAGTCTGATTTGTGAGACTATGTAGAAGGCGACCACTCACCATCGTCGGCCAAATGCTGCAGCCAATCGCGAGACTCGTCCGTCTGCTCCTCCAGCCTATAGCGGTCGGCCCAGCGGAACAGATCTCTCAGGGTGATGAAGCCGTGCTTCCCCGCGAACACTGAGGAGCCCCGACGCAGAGACTGGAAGAACCAGAGACACGACCAGTTCATGTGGATCAAAAACAAGTGAATCAAAATCAAGTGAATCAAAATCAAAACCAAGTGAATCTGAAACAAAATCAAGTGAATAGTAACATGTAGATCACATTGTTCTGACCCCTTAAGTGGGATTTAAAGTCGCTGTGATGTGCCGTTCATGAAGTGGACAAACCACACAAGGCCATGGCATTTATGTCACCATTTTGCCGTAACGTTGCTGTGGACGGCAGGTCGTTCTGCTTGCGGAGCTTCAAGATTTCAGAGGTGTGCGACATGAACCATGAGGGTCGTGATGATGTAATATTTGAATGTTCACACACGGCGATTATAAAGTAGGTTTTAATGTCCTCCATTCTAGATTTCCTATGCTCTATTCTTGATACAACGATACAGTTCTACATTATCATCCCCATATTGAAACAAACTAACTATATTGATCCATTATCAACATAAGACAGAAGAGAGCAGGTGTGTGGAGGGTCACCTGGAGCTCCTGCATGACCTTGACCAGCTTGACGCAGTAGGACGGAGGGAGGCTGCATCTCTGCTGGAGGATAGTCTCCAGCTCGTTGCTAGGCAACTCGTCAAAGTGCAATTCCACGAAACGGTTCCGGAACGCCCTGGACAGAACCTGGGAAGATATGGACGGGTTATGAGTTAAAACACGTTGGATACAGACAGAAACTGGGAAGATATGGACGGGTTATGAGTTAAAACTCCGTTGTATACAGACTTATTTAATCTTATATAAGTGCAGCTTCTAAACTGATAAAATAGTGTCTGCCGAGTTTAAAGGTGCAACGTCTAAAATGATTAGTTTAAAACATTCAAAAATGAACTACAATTATCAACAGAATGTGAAGAAATAATAGTTTTTACGTTATATCAAAGACGTCTATGTATTGTGTTGCAGAGATATTTACTTAAGTTAGCAGCTAGCCCAGCTAGCGCCGGCCCGTACTGTCTCATAATGCCACTTTGTACCTCAAGAGGTGATTGCCGTCACTGCGGTATCCAGTCTGCCCTCAGTCCAACATGCGAGGATGAAGAAGTAGCACTGCCCAGAGGGCGTAGTCTAACCTCTTGTCAATCATGTCAACACTGAAAAATGTAATGCTGGCTCTAACTTACCGGATCACTTGAAGGACAAAAACTTCAAGTGATTGCGCAGAAACCCTGCACAGACTCACTGTAAACTGTCAGCTTTACGCATCAGTGGGGTGATGCGTTTGGGGGGAGGGGGAAGGGGGAGGGACTGTGCATTTCCTTGTTTCTAACAATAGGGGTGACGCCACAACCTTCTGGTGATATGCTGCCCCCTCTGTTGTGGAAGACTACTTGGACAGTTGGCCAAATCTTACACATTGCACCTTTAAATGTCCATACAAACCTCAACACCCAAACCAGCAGACAACAGTTAAAAACTGTTCTAAAATGACAACCAAACTAAACCAAAATGGCGTACCTTCCTCCCTCCGTAGAGGCCCGGGGGATTCTGGGTAGCGAAGAGCATGAAGCGGGGGTGGGCCTTGATGACCTCCTGGGTCTCGGCCACGAACAGCTCTCGGTTGTCGTCCAGCAGCCGGTTGAGTGCCTCCAGCACGTCCGTGGGCGCCAGGTTCAGCTCGTCCAGGATGATCCAGTAACCCTTCCTCATCGCGTCGATCAGAACGCCTACATGGAAACAAAAAATATAAAACCTAACGACATAATCCCACATCCCCAGGAAACAACAAAACCCAATCTCCCGTACGCACTAAGCCATTTTTCCATCACAGAAATATTTGTTTTTTCCGAGTTTCCTGCCTTCTAAAGTAAGGTAAGGTAAGGCTAGGTTAGCTAAACTAAGCTAAGGTTTGGTATGGAAAGGTAAGCAAAGATTAACTAAGCTATGCTAAGGTTTGGTATGGTAAGGTAAACAAGGATAAACTAAGCTAAGCTATAATGGCTAACTATAATGACAGGGGGGTTCAGGGGTCGTACCCTCTTTGAAGAGCAGCTTCCCGCGGTCGTCGGAGGAGTAGCAGCCGATGTACTCCTGGATGTCTGTGTGTTCGTGGTTGTTGATGCGGACACACTGGTTCCCCGTGGCCAGAGCCAGCCAGCGGATCAGGCTAGTCTTCCCCACCGACGTCTGCCCCTGGATCAGCACCGGGTGGCTCCTGGAGGGGACACCCTAGTGGTTCATACTCTGGAGATGTACTGGGATGTGTACTGTTTGAGTTGAAGTACTTTGAATGTCTGCGTTATTGGTTAGACCGTGAGAGTCTGACTATCCATCCATCCAGTTCATAATGAATATTTATCCATTTATGCTAAGAAATCATTTTAAAAACACAATGATAACTCATAATAATTAGAACATGCACACAAACACACATAAATTGATAAAAATCCCATAATATGCAGTAGACATCAGGAGGAGGTCTTCACAATGACCACACAGCCAAGGCTGCTGGCACATCTTACAGCATTATAACATCCCCATGTTAGTATATCATCTCCATGTTATCATTATAACATCTCCATGTTATAATGACGTAGGAAGACTTTGATAACATTAATATCCATCTTTGCCAAGACGGACGGTTTGACTTCGGCGGGAAAGTGAGCTAAAGGGGGAGCTGGTTTTCCTTACCCAGCAGACACCACTCTGACGAGGTCTCGGAGGTTGAGTTTGACGGAGTCCGTGAGGATGTAGGTGGGGTCCAGGGCGGGCTCCAGCTCCCCCTGGGACACCCAGTACCCCTCCAGGGGCACACAGGCCCGGCCTGACGGCTCCGGGATGGGCTGAAGGAAACAACATAACATGAGTACCAACTACTCCCTGTCAGACTTCCTGTTTCCTGTTGACTTAGACTGGTTGATCCGTTCGATTCATTCATTAAAAAAACCTTACATCAATAAAAAATATTATATATCAAAAAATGTTTAAAAAAAAAATATATATAACTTTATATATATGAAAGCATTTACTTGACACACCGAACACAACACAAGGCAGATGTGCATTTTTACACACTAAATGTTGCAAGTCTTGTAAGTCTTGTGTGCTAACCTGTCTGAGACACTTGGTGTTCCCCCCCAGGATGTACTGACACACCAGCTTCTGGACCTGGGGGTGGGAGCTGCGGTCCAGCTGGGTCAGGAAGCTGAGACAGAAGCCCTGCAGGGACAAAATACACTCACCGTAAAGTCACAGTTTAACGGAGGCAAGGCAATGCTATTTCTATAGCACCCTTCGCCCAGAGGCCATTTTAAAAGACATTTGAAGGGGAATCAGTGAAATGTGTTTAATGTGAAAATAAAAGTACAAGAAATTTAACAAAAGTACAAGAAGGTACAAGAATAAATACACAGCTAACGTTCCATTCCTGTTTTCTCCTTATTATAGTGGTTGCTAGTAAGTCAACCATTATAGTGGTACTGCATTTAACCTTGATATCTCTTTCCACTCAGACAATCAAAAACATCACGATCTGCAGTTAACTACACAACCGTCAGGAACCAACTGACTGGACGAGAACGAGTAGAAAATAAAGCATACACAAACAGTACGGCAGGTCTAGGAACGTTCCAACCACCTATCGATCAGATAACTTCAAATCAAATCTGGTGACACCCATAGACTAACACTGTGTTGGATGATGATGACAGAGGCTGTGACGGGGGTGGACCACCTACCTCGTACAGGGAGCGCTGCATGTTGTGGCAGGGGTTGAGGGCCACGTATTTCAGGGCCCTGCAGAGGGTCCTGAGGCTGTAGTGGGGCCGGTGGCCCGTCCCGTCCACCAGGCGACTGCTGGCCTCCTTCCGTATCGCCAGGTAGAAGCTGCAGGTGAACACAGAACTCACAGATGAGGTCAACCATGAACTAGAAGGATCTCAGGAGATCCATGACCAAACTAGAGACCCAGAACGAGATGAAACCAACTAGAGATCTGGAGACAGGCGCAACTTTGCAAACAGTCTACAAACATTTAAATGTGCAGGAAAAAATACAGCAAGCACTTCAGAATGAGGTCAGAACGAGATCTCGGGGAAATCACAACGAGATCTCTGGATGTTTCAGCAACATACGATCATATGCTGTCGGAAATGGAAACTTGTAAATGTGCTGACAACAGAGTCAAGATGATAAACCAGTTGAGGTCCTGACCTTATGATGCCATGGGTGATGTTGCGGTGTGGATTCAGTCCCTTCAGGTAGTCACACACCAAGATCCGAAGGTCTCCCTCGTTCTCCAACTCCTCCATGTAGAGTTCAGTAAACCTGCCATGGAACAAGACATCCAAACATCCAACATTTGTACTTGTCCTGGGATATGGTTGAGTTAGGAAGCAGTGTGTCAGGAGGCAGGGTCCGATACCTGTAGGTATCCTGACCCCTACCTGCTCCTTCACGACAAGCTCTCAAGATTCTACCAAAAATGATCATGAAACATTTTCATAATATATAATATTCCCTCTGTTTCTGTCCTTCACTTTTATGGCAAAAACAAACCACAATGTAACAGCAATTATAAATATTTTCTCATTGTATTATAAATTACATTTTCTCATTAAATTATAAATTATATTTTCTCATTATATTATAAATGATATGTTCTCATGGCGTTCCAGATCTCCTACCTGTTCCTGATGCCCAGGGGCAGGTTCCTCTTCCCCACGTCGGTGGCAGGGTTCATGCAGGCAAACAGTCGGAAGTCAGGGTGTCGTACCAGCGGCTCTGCACAGATACCGTAGAAATAGTTTTAACAAAGCAGATTGTCACTTGGGCTTTTCCACTTTAGTTTTTTTCAGTTTGATAGTAAATGAACACTTGTGTAAAAGTCTTACAGGACAAACAACATACATCTGAATACATCTGGAAAATATAAAACTGAAGCCATACATTAAAAGAATAAAAGTTCAGTATACTCAATTAAAAAGTGAATTACTTAAATTAAAAAAACTATACACAAGGTGGGTAAAGATACATGACACAGGGAATCAGGCATCTGTCGTATCTGGAGTAACACCCTAACAGACCCTAAACTATACTCTTACCCGTGTCTCCGCGGTCCAGCACCCTAACAGACACCTAACTATACTCTTACCCGTGTCTCCGCAGTCCAGCACCCTAACAGACCCTAAACTATACTCTTACCCGTGTCTCCGCGGTCCAGCACCCTAACAGACCCCTAACTATACTCTTACCCGTGTCTCCGCGGTCCAGCACCCTAACAGACCCTAAACTATACTCTTACCCGTGTCTCCGCGGTCCAGCAGAACCAGTGACCCGGCGGTTCCTTCCAGAAGCCCACTCAGACACTCCAGGGTTTCTGGCGCCGCCAGGTTGATCTCATCCAGAAGGATCCACTCTCCCTTCTTCACCGCCTGGGCCAGAGTCCCCTGGAGACACACAGAGAGGCGTTACGACCAAACACACATCCTGGAAAATCCTCCCTTGTGGGGCCCTCCCTGGGCCAGAGTCCCCTGGAGACACAGAGAGGCGTTACACCCAAGCAAAATCCTGCCTAAAGCCCAAAGCACACGGTCTTGTCAGGACAGATGCGAAATTATGTTTTTGGATTTTCACATCCAAAGTAGAGAAAATACTGAATAGAGTATGAAGCGAGCCCGGCTAGATTCACGCTCCATTAAAACAATATGATTCTATTTAGTTTTTGGGTCGTGCTACAAATATGAAGCGAAATTCACGGTCTGTGTGCTTCGGCCTTCAAATTAAATAAATGTTATGATGCATACATTACAAACTGGTGCTTATTATCACCAATGCACTGTGTCACGCATGTTATTTAGCATGTAGCGGCGGATGCTACGTCGTCTCCATGGTTACCTCAACGAAGGCGAACACCATGGCCGTCTCACAGGCTCGGATCTGCTGCTGGGTCTGGCTCAGCTTCACCGCCAACAGCTCCCACTGCTCCTGCAGCAAGGCAGCTGGGACACAGGTACACATATAAGTATACGCATACATACACAGAAAGTGCTGGGACATACGGGTATACACACAAAAAGTACGCACACAGAGTTATGCATGCGCACAAAAACACAAAAGTAGTGTAATAGTAGCGATGGATAGCGCCAGGCAGCGCTGTCCCGGTGAGAGTGACTCTGGTAACAATACTACAACCAACTCATCATGTGGTAAAAGACCTTGTTATTCACATTTAGCAGAAGCTCTAACTTACAAGTGAAGCTGAGAACAATTAAAGGACGCAATCCACATTTGAATAACTATTAAAAAAATAAAATAATAAATACATAAAAAAACATAATTAAAAACAAAGAAGTAACTTCAACTGCCCTACGATAACTGTTCTTTTACTGATGTCCGCTGTACTTTATTCATTCAATAGTCAAGTGATAGTATTAGAAGTAAGTAAAAAACAACAACAAAGAAGTAACAACTGGACAGAGTGCAGAGTAGCTATAGAATATAGACTATTAGTAGACTCCAAATACACTGTGACAGAACCGCGATGAGTAGGAGTCTCACCGTTGGACTTCTCCTGCAGCTCCTTGGTGAGCGCTGACTTGCATACGTGGTCCATGAGCTTGAGGAGGTCGTGCCAGCGCTTGCCCCTGAAGCAGGTCTGCACGTGGCCCAGGAAGGTGAGGTTCTGCTTGCGGGAGTAGGTCTGGGAGAACAGGTCCTCGAAGGCCTCACGCAGGGGCAGCAGGATCAGCTTGTGGTCCACCGGCTTGTACCTGAACAATTAGGGTGGAGCGACGTTCACCGTTTAGTTCATAAGGTCATAGGTCATATTTAGGTCAATGATTCCCAACCTGGGGTACGTGCGGTGTTCAACTTGTGGGTCGCAGCAGGAGACCAAGTGGGTCGCGGGATACTATATTACAACGATTATACATATGCCGATACGCTGTATTGCAATTCTAGGGGGTACCTGTAGGTTCTAGGAGGTACCAGCAGGTTCTAGGGGGTACTGCAGGTTCTAGGGGGTACCTGTAGGTTCTAGGGGGTACCAGCAGGTTCTAGGGGGTACCAGCAGGTTCTAGGGGGTACCAGCAGGTTCTAGGGGGTACCAGCAGGTTCTAGGGGGTACCAGCAGGTTCTAGGGGGTACCAGCAGGTTCTAGGGGGTACCTGCAGGTTCTAGGGGGTACCTGTAGGTTCTAGGGGGTACCAGCAGGTTCTAGGGGGTACCGGCAGGTTCTAGGGAGTACCAGCAGGTTCTAGGGGGTACCAGCAGGTTCTAGGGGGTACTTTTGAATTTTGATTGAGCTTTTTTATGTCTACAAAACCAAATATTACTATTTGTTGAATTTGTTATTATATTATTATATATATTATGGCATAATATTGTGATGTTTATTTTTGCCGTTACTCACCCTCCCAGCAGATCAGCGGTGTCACTCTGCTGGTTCATATTCACCACCCTCAGTTTGTGTCCTGGACAGAACAAACATTCATATATCATATACATACATATAAGATACATACTATACACATTATACATATAAGATATATACTATACACATTATACATGTAAGATATACATTATACATGTAAGATACAGTATATACTATACACATTATACATGTAAGATATATACTATACACATTATACATGTAAGATATATATTATACATGTAAGATATGTATTATACACATTATACATGTAAGATATATACTATACACATTATACATGTAATGCAACACTGAGATGCTGATACATCTACCATGTCCTCAGTTTTTTGTTTCTTAATTGGCAGAGGGAGGGGCTTGTACCTCCACTGCCAATTAAGGAACAACTCACCTGTGATGCCGGCCAGGTACTGGACCGTGGACGTCTTCCCGGTGCCCGTCTCCCCCACCAGCAGCACCGGCTCCCCCTGGTTCACACACACAGCTAGCTGCTCCAGGAGCACCGCCGACGGACGCGTGGCCGCGAACGTCTGGCTCTCCCTGATCACCAAAACACAGTCACGGATAAAATAGTAAAGTAGTAAAATATTAACATAGTACGCACCCCGATCAACCAGTTCCCAATGAGAGACATTCACTTTTCTGCATTGAAATTATTTTACATGACGTGAGATGAATAACATGGTCTTTATTATTAGTGGCAGTATGAGAATTATTGCATATTTTAGTCAGAGCTTTTATATGATTTGGGAACCCAGTGGATGTTAGTTCAACAGAGCAGCAGGGGGTCCGGCCGGGCTGGTTTAGCAGGGTCTGGCCGACTTACACAAATATCTGGACCAGAGGGCTCTGCTTGCGTGCCAGTGTGGCCCGGCCCACGGACACCTCCAGCTCCTCCAGGGAGATCCCCGGCTGGTACATCTGGACGAAGTGCTGTGCCTGGGAAACACATGGAGGTGAACACATTAATGAACACATGATGTAGTGAGCATCCAAACAAACTGTTTTGAGAAAATGTGACATGGTTCGATACTCACACAGAGTCAATGAATGAAAAGAATGAAAATACCTTTTCTTTGGAGATATTGAGCTTGCTTCCAATAACTTCCGCCATCCGTAACCGACTGTCTGAGCGAGACAGCATCGCCGTGAAGCAGTCCAGAGCCTGGAAAGAGCGGGAAAACCATAACAGTTCAAAACAAATAACTACAAAATAAGTACTTGTTTGTACTTTGTTCACGTGTCAATAAAAATGATGCCCTAGCTAATGCTAATGAGTAACCCCCCCCCCCCCCCCCATCCTAAGTGGCTAGCGTT
>OOFB01016949.1:10099-23246 GCA_900323305.1 Trachyrincus murrayi | reverse complement strand
GGTCTACATTGAAGGTCACCGTCACATCTGGTTGGATTTGAACTCCGTTTTCTTTCTCGATGCGTCTCATTTTCTCTCTGTAGACCTGGTTTACATACCAGAAGTGGACCAGTGGGATATTGCAGCTCACTTTTTCCTGGATTGAAATGCAATATATTAGCTAACAAATAAGGATGACAATAATTTGTATTTTGTTACACTCTCACACATCACTTACAGACGGTGCAGATAAGGGTATTGAAGAGAAGTCATCTGGCACATGGATGTCTGCTGTTTGAGTCGCTGGCATCCGATCTCCAGGCACATGGATGTCTGCTGTTCGAGTCGCTGGCATCCCATCTCCAGGCATAATGCGTGTCACTAAGGCAGTTGTCTGATTTTTCAAGGTCAGCTTAGTTTCTTGAGTGAATAGACCTTCCAGAGCTTGACACATTCAAAACACATTTGATTGTTAAAATACATTTGTCATTGGGGATTTATATTTTTGAAAGAAAAAAACAACAACATGGAATTCAATTGGGTCTACCTGAAGTGTCTGAAATGTCCACCTTGACACTTCCATCTTCTTGAACAGTTACTTTAAGGCAATCTCCGTTCCTGGTGTTTTTGTTTAACCAACTTTGCAGAGCTTTTTGAAGTTCTTTATGCCACTTGGGTTGATATTCTTCTGGCCACACTACTTTCAGATGAATGGTGTTTTCCATCTTGGTAGTCTGAAAATGTAGTTTACAGAAACCAATGACTCATTATTACTAATAATAGGCCTAGTATATATATTTTTTTCAATGGCCACCATGGTGCCTTTAACAATTATTGATAGGTTGACATTGCATAGGGTCGGGAAATTACTTTGCATCTATTTTTTTAATCGATTAAATCGTGTTTGCCTCTGTCAGCTGGCTCAATGCATGCCAGGACACTCCCGGACAAACTAACTTCTATAGTTACAGGCTGTGTGTATAAATACGGTCGTTGCTTCCACTAAAGGGAAATGTGCAAATGAAACACGTGGTTAAAACGGCTACTGTTAACGTGGTTAAAACGGCTACACGTGGTTAAAACGGTCCGATATTTAACGTTCACACCACATCTGTCAAACGACGTTGAATTGTGTTTTTCCATTTTGACATTTCCTGACACGGAAATAGCCCATTGCTTAGTTTAACAGTCCTCATTTACATGTACGTTTTCAGACCCCAAACTCTTGTTAGGCCTAGTCATTTTTTTTAAACACACAAATACAAATACAACACATAAAAAACAGCCACTGTATAGTTCGCATACGTGGTCAACTTACTTCACGCAGTTGATCCGCTTCCATTTTCTCTCCTTGTAAAACGAAAGTGAATGTGTTGCGGGGCCCCTGCACCACGTGACCACTCTGATCAAAATGGTGCAAGCCTGACTAGTGAGCCTACTAGTGACACAGAATGAAAAAACGTGACAATGTTATTTTCTTCTATCATCTGGCTTTATTGATAATATACTTAATACATAAAGAAGCCACATGTTAGTAAGCCTACTAGTGACACAGAATGAAAAAACATGACAATGTTATTTTCTTCTATCATCTGGCTTTATTGATAATATACTTAATACATAAAGAAGCCACATGTTAGTAAGCCTACTAGTGACACAGAATGAAAAAACATGACAATGTTATTTTCTTCTATCATCTGGCTTTATTGATAATATACTTAATACATAAAGAAGCCACATTACCACACTCTCGTGTGTTAGTAAGCCTACTAGTGACACAGAATGAAAAAACATGACAATGTTATTTTCTTCTATCATCTGGCTTTATTGATAATATACTTAATACATAAAGAAGCCACATTACGACACTCTCGTGTGTTGGTCATCTCTGCTCTACACAAATATCACTTTAAAATGTAAATATATATATATATGACAATTGACATGCAAATCGTTTGTGTTTATCTGGACACACACACACACACATCTGATTTGTCCTTGGTTTGTAATTATAAATAGCTTTCAAATCACACAATGGATTAAAGCTTAGACTGGAAAGAGAGCAGTCTTTCAAATTTTACTACGTTACTTCCACACTAAATGGCAGTTATTTATGTGAACTAACTACAATTAAAAACTGTACAGTAAACAATGTAATATGTGTCTACTTTTACAGTCTGTGCTGATATTGTTAAGGTGCTAACAATATTGTACAGGTGAAGCCATTTCTTCTTAAATTTTACATAATTTCTATTGTAGATGTGTGTATATTCTCAATCGACAAACCTTTCCACTTAACAATCAGCAAGATAATCGAACAGTAAATGTGATAACACAATCAGAATACAATTAGTATTTAACAGACATCATATTGCAATTATTTTTGCTGACATAACCACTTATGACATGTTCAATGTGTGAATTGAAAATATACATACATTCAAATTATGAATCGGATAAGTGATACTGATTGGATCTTAAAATTATACTGATTTTATGACTTCTTATGAGAGGACTTCACACGATGCCTTTGGCCTTCAGTTCCTCCCTCACTCTTCGAATGTAGTCAGGGTCTGGATATCCATAACTGCAAAACAGTTCACACATTAGTTGATCAATCCTTTTACTATCTCCGTTTTCAGCCTAAGAAGGCTGAACATTCAAACGCGTTTTAAGGCATGAACATCAGCCTACTTCTCTGGACCTCCAGTAACGCTGGTCTTGTGGTGGATGTCATTCCAGGTGACCTGGTTATCGGACCCGGAGGTCCTGGAGGTCCCCACCGTGAAGATCAACTTCTGGTCAAATGCTCTCTTCAGTAACAGCAGCACGTCGTTGCCTTCCCTGTTGTCTGGTAGATACGCATATCTCTCGGCACCATAATGGTACTCTCCAGGGTTGGGATGTCGGGCCTTGATTAGGGATTCAAAAGTGTGTGTGTGTGTGTGTGTGTGTGTGTGTGTGTGGGGGGGGGGGGGGTGTAGTTGAAATCAGAAATGCTTGACAATGAATGTTAAAATAAATATGTGTTCATATGCATATAGAAGTAACATAGCCATGTACATTTATATATTCATATAAAATGATAATTTTTACCGTTTGTTTTGCAGCTTGAATCCTATAGTTGATCATTATCCTGCCAAATTGGTCGAAACCTGCAAGTGGATTCCGTTGATATTCCCATCTCATTGTTCCATCAGGCTGGTCTCCCATAAACGTTCCAAGAATAGCTTTACACACAGGACAGGTGGGTCCCACCTTTCTCTTTGATTCTTCCAGACATTCCTTGCAAAACATGTGGGTACATTTGAGCGTTGTCTTGTTTTTTAATGAATCCAGGCAAATAGGACACTTGTCTTCAACATCATCTGCTGTGGCTCCCCTTACTGGGTGCTTGCCACCCGCCATGTCACTTCTGTGGCTAGGCTCGACTCGATATCTTGAGTGTCCAATCCTCTGCTTATCCTCGTCCTTGAAGACGGATCTGCCTAGGTTGTTCTCTATGTGGTCCACAGCCTGGCACAGATTCTCTGGCAGGCCAATGATCCTCCACTGGTCACCTCGTAGCTCTGGGACAACACCAGGGAGTCCATACAGTCTCTTTTCTACTATGTTGAACTGGCTCGGGCTCAGCAGGGAGCAGCTCATGACTGATGTGGCCACTCTCTGGTACAGACACAGGAGAGCTCTGAGGGCATGGCTCTCCAGGGTAATGGCATCTTTGGTCATTTCAGGTTTAGCCTTTGCCTTGACTTTATCCAGTACAAAATGAAATGTCACCCCAAACATCCTTTCAAGTTCTGCCAACTTTTTCTTAAAGGTGGTAGTTATTACCACCCAATGTGCTGTGTCCATTTTGAGACCCGAGCTGAGCAAAGGGTCTCTGAAGTTCATGATGTGTGATTTTCCTTGAGCTTTCCTTGCAGATGACGGACGAGGATGGACCATCTCAGTATTTAGGATTTTCTTTTGCATTTTTGTAACGGATTCGAAAGCCTTCAGGCTTTTCATTGGCCCACACACATCAACGTCATGGGAGGATGCGGTTAAGATTAGCTTTTGGTGATCTTGCTGGATGAATTTAAGTGTTTTCTCCCAGTCCACTTGACCGGGCTCAGGGGAGTAAGTAACGCAGTTGGAGTCTCCTAAACATGACTGTACTAGATCGATGAATTCAGAAAGAGCCTTGTCTGGATCTCCTCCAGTGCTGGGGTCTACGTTGAAGGTCACCGTCACATCTGGTTGGATTTGAACTCCGTTTTCTTTCTCGATGCATCTCATTTTCTCTCTGTAGACCTGGTTTACATACCAGAAGTGGACCAGTGGGATATTGCAGCTCACAGTCACCTGGATTTAAATGCAATATATTAGCAAATTAACAAGGATGATAAAAAATAATTAATCTTGGTTATCCGATGGATAATGTGTGAGAACCAAGATTTAAAAAAATTATGAGACGTTAAAGGTCCTGACTCCCTGTTTTCACTAAAGATGCCATGGCACTCATCACAAGAGTAGCGGTGCTAACCCCGGTGTCCTGGCCAAATTCTCAACCTGGCTCTTGTAACATTGCCACATAATCAACCCCGGGTCTTTCACACACATTCCAGTGTGTGGTGGAGCCTCGTGAGACCATCCTGATCTCGTGAGTTCACATTTCAGTTTCTCGCTGAAGATCAGTCTGGCCTCTCTCCTGTTGAAACCAACTTTCAAAAGCCAAAACTTGGACGGAACAATCAGCGCTAGGGGGAGGGAGTTTAAATTCATAAGGAAGGAAGAAGCACAGCGCCACAGTCTGCAGAATTTCAAAAACAACATTGGCGCCCAAGTGCAGCAATTAAATTTGAACGGAAGGCTTTTCTCAGAGGAGATGAAGAGAGCAAGAGCGACACTGAGCCATTTAATCTGATTGGCTGGAGTTTTTTGAACAATGTGAGGCTGCGCCCATATGTGGAAGTCAATTACCTCCCCCTCGTGCTGATTGGTCCGTCCACGTTTGAATCACCCAGGTGGGTGCTACACACTGGTAGTAGATGAGGTGTGAGAACACCCACACTCTTAAGTAAAGCGCTTTGAGTGTCTTGACAAGTGCTATATAAATGCAATGAATAATAATATTAATAATTATTATTATTATTAGTAGTAGTAGTATTACTACTCACAGGTGGTGCAGATGGGGTTAATGAAGTAATAAGTAAGTCATTTGTCATTGTAGTAATCAAATCCCCAAGCATAACACGCTTCACTGAGGCTGTTGTCTGGTCCTTCAGGGTCAGCTTTGTTTCTTGGGTGAACAGATCCTCCTGACCTTAACAGATAAAAATTTCATTTGATCGTTAGACATTTGATTGTACTTAAAGGATAACTTTGCCGCTTTTCAACCTTATCTCTATCTATCGGCGCCGATGCAAAATCTTACCCCAACTCCGTCGTTTGACGGAGTTGACGATGGAGTTGTGGTAAGATGGCAGGTAAGACGACGCCGGGTGACGCGTTCCCCTTAAATTTCATGTCATTTCATTTCAAAATGTACTATTTCAGCTGTTTTTTTGTTGTTGATGGAATTACCTGAAGCAGGTGTAATCTCTATCTTGACACTTCCATTTTCTTGAGCAGTTAGACTTAAGCATTCTGTGTTCTTTCTGTTTTTGTTAAACCAAGTTTGCAGAGCTTTTCGAAGTTCTATCTCCCACTTGGGTGGAGGTTTTTCCTCTGGCCACACTACATTCAGATCAATGGTGGTTCCATCTTTCTTCTGAAAATTGTGTACAAAAAAAACAAAATAAACCCAATTACTCTACACGACACAGCAGTGACATAACAGAACATGCTCTTTGATTTGCACCTTTTCAAAGGCAATGCCATTGTCACATTCAAATTCAGTATAGGTTCTTACACTAATTGCTCCTAATACAGGCACTTAATCTTGGGATTTAGTCTAGGGATGAGGCTGATGAACATTTGTAGAGTGACCTTTTTTTAAATTGATACATAATCAATGCATTAATATTAACGATGTCCAGTCATTGTGCAGAAGTGCACAGAAGTGTTTACCCCATCTTGACCATTTGATTGGTCATAATTCAGTGAATTGTTTTTTCTTCCATTTCCTTCCTCGTAATATTTATTCATTCCGTTAGAATTGTCGCCCTGTAAAAAAAAAAGAAAAGAAAAATTACATAATATTAAATCCAATTATATAATAGACTAGTCCTAGTGTTTTTGACATCCTGCAGTTCCTCTACTTATTTTTAAGTAGTTATTTTTATGTAGTTAAGTTCCGGGAATAGACAAGACATTATTAAGAGTTTGGCTTTTATGTATATGTTGAATTTTGGAAAAGATATTGGACTGAATAATAACATCTATACTTTACATACACCACATTTTGTATTTCTATTGATTAACAGATGATCACTAATTCTAAAACAAATTATGCGGAAGCTTAGGCATGACTCATTTAATAATCAGACATTAAACATGGCATGCTTTTTCTCTGATTGATCTATGACAATTACACTTGTAATTAGCCTCGCCCTTTGGTCCAAGTTTTGTCTTGGGTTCAAGTCCTACCGGTTATTACACACTTGGCATGAAGTGCTGGAATGTGACTTGAGTGTCCAACGTTTAAAACAACAAATCTGGTTAATAACTAGTTAATAACTTTAAAAAAAAATAATAATAAAGCTACTCACTGTGTCCATAGGCTCTTCGATGTTCGACATTGTTGGTGATCGTCGCCCTGCGTAGAGAAACACAGACGTGTGTATACATGCAGGTTCATCACATAGGCCTTCTGGTACTACTACTACTACAGTGATCAAGCGCATGGGCACACGTTAACGTCACGTAGGACACATTTCATGACAAACATATGAGTTCAAAAAGCAATGCAAAGTAGCTATCTCAAGCTATACTTTGCATAAACCCATTTCACAGCTCGTTTTAACTTTAAGTTTAGGCCCGTTGTATGTAAGTCTGTGGCTAGCGACTACCAGGCGTCATGGTTTACGTTAAAGATAAATATACCGATAGTCCATGTCCTACATTATGAGCCTCACATCCCACGTTATAACGTCGACGAGCTTTACTGGTTCTAATTTATATACACTGTAAAGTTTAGAAATACGTACGTGAGCAACTTCAGACGGTACTCGACAGTCTTTCCTTCAAAAGTGAAAGCGAAAGTGTGTTGGTGGGTGGGTGGAAAATGACAACCTCAGACGTGCGCCCACTAGTGGCGGCTTCTATAGCGTCCCTGTGTTTATAGTGTCGACCTGTGAGCCAGCACTACTAGCACTGGTACTAGACTAGAGGTTTCCTACATGTTGCTCGTCCACCCTGCCCCATCTAACCATAATGCTGTCTCTGTTTTAGTGTCTTGCTGCGATCATGACTATGTATACTATGTATGTCTATTATGGCACCCATTGCACTCCTAACCATCCCTGGGAGGAGGAATCCCCCACTCTGCGTTCCTTCTCAAGGTTTCTTCCTTGATAATTAAGGGAGTTTTTTCTTGCCCTTTGGGGGGGCTAGGGTTAGGGGATGTCATAAATATGTGGCCTGTAAATCCCTTGATTAAGGGCTATATAAATAAAATAGACTTGACTTGATAGTGCACACGTGCACACGTGCGCACACACACACACACACACACACACACACACACACACACACAGGGAAACAAACCCCTAACCCTGACGATGTTGATGTCATGCTCAGTTAACGTGTTAAGCAGGACAGTCACAGGACCACTAAACTAAACATTGCAACCCCAGACCTTTACTATCACTTCCTAAACTCTACAGAAGAAATGGGCAGCATCAATGATCCTGTGTTATTACCACTACTTAAATAGAAAACTAATGATTGCACCACATATGTTTTAATACATATCCCTCACATAATAACATTGTAACAGCAGTTATGAACCTGCTATTCCAACAAATGGACGGAAATATAATACAGTTAGATGTGCAAAGTGTATTTATTGTAACATATCCACAAACAACTCATCAAATGTAATCCTTACTGTTCGCATTCAACAAAAAAAATTTTTCTCTCCTTAGAAAAACCAAAAAAATATATAGACTTCAATTAAATTAAAAAAGCACAACTTCTAAAATACTTCAAACATATATATATATATATATATGTTAATATATCTGCCACAAATCAATCAAAGCAACACATTGTGAAATATAAAAACATTAAAACATTCAACCTCTGTAACCCATCCTTCATCATCATCATCATCTTCAAAATCATCTCCAAAATACTGTAATGAAACCAAAATACTGTAATGAAACATATGTTACAGATTAAAAAAAACAATAGATCAAACCAAAATTGACAATGTGCACTGCATCACAAATAATACCTAAAATAATATCTTAAAATGCAACAAAATCGCATGCCATACATCATCCCCATTCAGCTTGTCTAGACACAATTTACTAGACTGAATGTCTGAATCCAAACAGAAACTCCTCCTCAAGTATAATGATACACTGGCGTAATATTAGTGTACTACCGCTGGCCAACCGTGAAACATACAGATACGTCTCTTTAATGATAAGAGTATAGACACACTGTAAGCGTATATAAATCCAATTCTATGCTAATTCTATGTCATAGAGAATTCATTATCAGTGGTAAGCGTGAGCACGTGACGGGGAAGGGGAACGACGTAATTGAGTCGCAGCATTTGGCGGGGTTGTCAAGGTGACCTCTGTGATGTCATCACAATGGATCCACTATTCAGCTTCATCCGTCAGATCAAACCTGGCATGGGAAAGGGACAGGATCATTTAAACATTTCAAACAACCCAGAGAACCATACTGGGAGAATACAGGGAATGACTGATCCAGGTGAGCGTCAGTGATATGTTCTGTGTGTGTGTGTGTGTGTGTGTGTGTGTGTGTGTGTGTGAATAGACGCACCACTCTGTGACACCAGCCAGTAGGTTGACTTGAGCCAGCTCTATGTGCACCTGTAGATTGGGGGGGGGGGGGGGGGGGGGGTTACCCATTACACATGTATCAAGACACACAAATATTCCAACATACATGGTAGGTGTAACGTAAGAGAGATTACAAGGCCGCTTATTGAGGACAATATGAATCCACAGTGACAGCCTGAGGTAGACAGCTGATCCAGACCAACACTGACCTGTCCAATCACATCGCGGCCCCTGAAGGATGCTGAGTTATCCTTCACGGAGACACTGAGGTGTCTGCGTTTGGCCTCTTCCAAAGACAAATCATACTCAAACCTTAAAGATGCAGACAAAGCACAAAAGACCTCAGCATTAGAGAAACAGGACCAAGCTAAACATATTTTTTAATAAAGTTTCATGAATAGCTAATGTGAATTATTATGAAATTACCTCTCATTGAATTCTGGGCTGAGGTCTCTCTTTTTCACCGCTGTCTTTCTCTTGGTGGCCTTGCTCTTGGCTGGCAGCAGTATGAGCGAGACGTAGCTGTCTACGGTGTCTTTACCCGGAGACGACAGGCCCCTACACGTGCAGATAGGAGGCATCGCGTGGTCAGCTCAAGGACTCTAGCCTTAGCTAACCCTAACCCAAACACTAACACGTTAGCTTTAAAATGATTTGGTCCTAGAACTTCAAAAAGGCTTATTTTGATATCATAGTGTTCTGTGTTGTGTTATAGTTTCAAATATTTGGGCTAGTTCTGAAATTGTTATATTAGAATATGATGCAATTATAAAAGCTGTTGAGCTATCTCTCAGGTTAACCATGTAGGCTTTTTTACCTTAATACTTTGATACTATGATCAAGTCAAGTCAAATAAGTAAAGGAGTTGTACCTGCAGGCATGGACGAAAACAAAGAGCTGTCCATCCTGGGAGGAAAGGGACAGCTTCACCTGTCCGTTTCTCGCCGCGTCAGAAGCAGAACAGGGCAGAGTGCCGGCACTTATCATGTCCACCATTTTGGAATCCAGAATCTGTTGAAGCCAATGACAACAACTCAATGACGTACTTTCAAAATAAATGCGGAGCATTAAAGGTTTGTATGTGGTGTTTTTTTTTTCTCTCCTCACCTTAAGCTCCGCCCTCAGCAGGATCTGGCTCTCGGGTGAGGCTCCGTCCAGGTGGAACCACTGGTCCAGGACCAGCTGTGGTTCAGACAGCAGTTCCCTCACAGGGAGGACCAGGGAGCCCATGGGCTGGTCCCAGGCACTGGACAACTGGGATGATGAACAAAAAACGTATATATAATTACATATATTAATTGAATTACATTTAATGACACTACATTACATTGAATTTAACTCACGGCATTCAGCCTATGGCAGTGAATCGTGTCTCACCTTCACGATAAGCATCTCATGTTTAGGGTCGCGCACCATGAAGTAGAAGGATTCCTTCCACTGAGGGGAAGAGGTGCGCTCACACACCTTCACATAGATTGTTGGGGAAAAAACAATACAGATAAATAATTAGAATAGATAAAGACAGAGCTAGAGTTAAGTGTATAACATAGCAAGATTAGGACCTTGGTTCTGTGGGTTGCTTGACCCAGGACCAGCTCAGCCCCTGCCTTTGGCTCCTTTCCACTCTTCTTGTGCTGTGGATTTTACACCAAATGATGTGGCAACTGTTATGCACACGGTCACGCGGTCCCAAAACAACACAGAATCCATTCAACACGTTTGCCTGTTTCTCTCCCAACTGGCATGCGTGTTTGCCTAGGTGGCATCTAGTTTCCTTTTAAGGGATGAATAATGTTTCTTGTGTCACACAACATGTGAAGGAGAGCGGGTTGACTCACGGGCAGCGAGTGTGCTCGTGCTACATGGACAAAAAGCAGAGCAGCTGAAGGAATCGTCTTGTTCCGGAAGGTCTGTCCAGACTGGAGCTGCAGCACCTGAGAAAGTTTCGATAAACGAAAAGAAATGTCAGCAAAGATGACATGTTAGTGAAACTGGAGTCTTGGAATGTAAATAGTTTGTACTTTTGGTTCTCTCGGTTGTATTCTTGACTTGTCTTACAAAGAAAAAAAAGTGTTTTAGTTTAAAAAAAAGATGCCTTGTTGTTGTTGTTGTTTTGTGTAAAGAAGGGTAAGACTGACCTGGTCAAGTCTGACGGAGTTTGAGACCTTCGGAACCCATTCCAGTATTACATGGATACGGCCGGACTTCACGTCCTTCAGCGTGTGCCACTGCAACACACAGTCAACGCACAGTAAACACAGAAGGTGAGAGTGGTCGTTTAGTTTTTTTAACAATGTGGAGAGACTTTCAGAGGTGAAATACAATGCTATTCATAAAGAACGGACGAGGATTCAATGTAAAGCGAAGTCAAAAAGTCACGTGTTTGACTAACCTGGTCACTGTATTGCAGTCTGATGACATCATCAAGCATTATGCTGAACCTACGAGGCAAACAGGAAGCAACGGATACATTGATAGCTCTGTTATATATCAGTATTGACTTTATCACACAGAAGGCTGAATATTGACTCACTGCATACCGGTTGGACCTTTGAGCATAACGATATTTCATGTTGGAAAGTAAAATCACCAAGACTATTGTGCAATAAAACACATCTGACAAGCATGACTTTTTATGAGTCCATGGTCTGATCTCTGCCCTTTTCAAAAGATAACATTACATTTTCACGTTAGTATTTAATTTATCCAGTCCACTGTACATGACTTTGACCAACACTTTGACGTTGAACCATATGAATAAAAACACAACAACAAGTATACCACATGGACAAGCTACAAACCTGCCCAAGAAGTCATCGGCGTCTAGATCTTTATCATAGGACTCAAAGTGGATCTCCTGGCCTGCCTGTGCACCCAACACCACCTACAGTGAAACAAACAGTGACTGTAGCGACACACATATATGACGACCACAGAGATGAACACGTACACGTCGGACAACCCCTTTACCTCGTACATCTCATTCCAGGTGGGGCTGAGGTTCTCCTTGACCACGTGACTCTTGAAGGCGTGCTCTCCGATGGTGACCTTGACGTAGGGGTCGCTCTTACCCTTCACCATGCCCCCCATCAGGTTGTCCTTGGCCACCAAACTCTGGGCCTCGAGCAGGTGTATTCTCAGCACTCCCTGCAGGATCAGTAAGACCATGCAACCAGTCAATCATCATTTAATGATATATATATTGTATAGGTTAATACACTTAATAGCAACATAGCAACTATAGTAACATGTCTTCACTCTAATAGAACTCCAATTTCTGTGTTTTGATCCATGATGAACACGGGGGCACAATTCCCTGTGGGTTCCCTGTGGGTTTTTTGTACATCAGCTCTTTAGTAGAATGGTGAAAAAACGAACAGAATCCACATCAACCTATCCATTCTACCTCCCTTCCATTAGCACTCTCAGTGGATGTACAGTTAGTATAATGGCACCAGGATGAAGGCCACCTTCCCATAACAATGCCTTCCCTTCCCTCGTGAACGCACACAACTATTAATAATAATAATCGGATCATCTGCGTAGCATTGGAACTAGACCCACGTTAGAGGCAAAGTCATGACTGGGGTTGGTGTGTGGCTGGAGAACCACAGCCGGCCTGGACTCCTCTGTGATCTCCGCTGGCTTTGGCACAACGTCTGGCGGAAGGCCAGTCACTGTGGCCTGGGCAAGGTTGTCTAGACCAGAACTGGACAACAATAAATAATGTTACAGAGAGCATCGATGTATACAGACCAGTGATGTGTCTATAAAGCTTTAATCGGATGTTATTTCAGCTGCTTTATGGAACTAGCTAAGAGAAGAGAAATGTTTGGTTGTGTGGATGTATGTGTAGAACTCACCTCTTTGATTGAAACTCTTCCTTTGCTGGGGAGACGGACTCAGAGGTCGGCCTCTCTTCCTCGGCTGGCTCTTCTTCCTCCACTGGCTCCTCCATCACCTGGGGGGAAAGCATTTTAAATGATTTTAAAATAACTTATGTCATGAGAGAGTGAAGAAAACAAAAGCCATTACCCATCATGCACTGTGGCCCCAAACTTACAGGCGCAACGGAAGAATCGTCACCAAAAGTTGGCTCTTCTTCCCTGGTAGCCACGGCAACAGGTTCAACCTCCTCTGGTTCCTCAGCCTGGCTGGTCACTAGAACACTACTAGAACACACACACACACACACACACACA
>OOFB01016949.1:0-10079 GCA_900323305.1 Trachyrincus murrayi | reverse complement strand
CATGCACTGTGGCCCCAAACTTACAGGCGCAACGGAAGAATCGTCACCAAAAGTTGGCTCTTCTTCCCTGGTAGCCACGGCAACAGGTTCAACCTCCTCTGGTTCCTCAGCCTGGCTGGTCACTAGAACACTACTAGAACACACACACACACACACACACACACACACACACACACACACACACACACAAACACACACAGAGTTAGATTTTTACACCAGTCATCCTAAAGACTGCATGAGTTTAGTATTGAGTCTGACATCAGACACCCACTCCTGAGATGGCAGCTCACAGACTTTCTCCTCCTCACTGGCCTCTGTAATCAACTGGTCACCATGGTAACTGGCGACGGCTGTGACAGCCTCGTCTTCAGGGCCTGTCACAGATGCCTGGGGGACGTTGGTCATCTTGGAGTTGAGAATCTGCCAATAACAAAATATGAATTGAATATACAATTCAGTGAGGTGACACAATATATTATCAAATATTAACTATTTGTTCCAATCAGATGAGCATCGCTGTGCTGACATTAAGACTAAGACATGATATAATGACGATATTCCAGATCATGTCTGCTAGTCTCATATAACAGGATGACTTTACCGATATATGGCCTGGGTTCTACTGCGTGTTGGTATGTCTGTGTTTCCTCATGTTGGTATGTCGGTGTTTCCTCATGTTGGTATGTGGCCGCTTCCTCACCTTAAGCTCCGCCCTCAGTAGGATCTGGCTCTCAGGTGAGGCTCCGTCCAGGTGGAACCACTGGTCCAGGACCAGCTCTGGTTTAGAAAGCAGTTCCTTCACAGGGAGGACCAGGGAGCCCATGGGCTGGTCCCAGGCACTGGACAACTAGATGAGGGCACATGTGGACACATGGGTAGATGAGGAAAGGGTGGAGGCGCCGTCTCTGTTTATGCGTTTTAACATATTAATAAATGCCTCATCCAAACCTTCACAATGAGCATTTCCTCTCGAGGGTCCCTGATGGGGAAGAGGAAGGCCTCGCTCCACTCAGGTGATTTAGAGCGATCACAGACCTTCGCACAGAAGAAAGGATAACAGAAATATTCTTTAATCACCAGGGCCAGGCACACCGTGGCAAGATGTACTCACCTCTCAAGGAGTACATGTTTTATATATATATATATATATATATATATATATATATATATAGTGTGTAGGGTATGGGGCGGACTCAGTGGTACCTTGGTTCTGTGAGTTGTGTGGCCAAGGACAAGCTCTGCTCCAGCCTTGGGCTCCTTTCCACTCTTCTTTAACTGGTCACACACAGGGAGACAAGGCGTGTTTAACACTGGGTCATTCTACAGCACTAACCCTGAATCTAAACCCCAACGCTAGCCCCCATCTAAACCCCCTATATAGTCAGGATACTCTGATAATACGGTCCTTTAAGGTACGTATACAAATATGTTGATATAAAACATGGATGCACCTGTCGAACAGCAACCATTTACCCTGTGCAATGATGCTGACGGACCTTTAAACAAACGCTAAAAAAAAAAGCTTAAAAACCGCTTTCAAAAAAAGTGTCTGAATTTATAACTCTATTACAGAGCACTCTCAGCCTCTACCAGGAACCTACCAGCCAGCACACACAACACAACACAAAAGCATCATGATAACGTGAAAAGCACCCAGAGCGGGAACAGGATCCCCGGGAGAGTTATCAGAGAGATCCGGTGTGACTCACAGGTAGTGATTGAGCTCTCTCCAGGTAAACAAAGAGCAGTGCGGCGGACGGGACGGCCTTGTTATCGTACGACTGGAGCGACTGGAGCTGCAGCACCTTGGGCAGCGGATCACATGGACCAAAAGACATCAGGACAAGACGGTGCTTTCAAAGAGGTCCGTCATCAGGGGCTTGAAGGAGGACGATTATACGATGAAGATGAAAGCACTCACTTGGTCCAAGCTGGTATTTTGGGACACCGTTGGAACCCACTCCAGGATCAACCGGACTCGACCGGACTTCACGCCCTCCAGTGTGTGCCACTGTGAATTACATGAGTAAAAAAAAATAGTAAATCATGATGACCTCTGACCTATGGCAGTAAGTATGAGTCTAGTGCGTGAAGCTCACCTGGTCGGTGCACTGCGATTGGATGATGTCTGCCAAACTGACTTTCAATCTGCCCACAAAAACACGTAACACACATTTCAGAGCATAGCCTGACCTTTAACCTTTACGTGGAGCTCTTGAACATGCTGCTAATCAAACAAACATAAAGTAGTGTGTTGAGATTTGCAAATGTGAACTCATTCGAATGAAACTCCTACACTCACCACAATTCAATGTTCATATTCATGATTATATTTATAATATTCAATACTTTATTCCCATTGTCCGTATTCCCCATCCGTACAGTCTCTGGAACTGCAGCTAGTGTTATTTCTGCCATTTTCTGTGCATTTGATAAATAAAACACTTTGACTTTGACTACACCTAATCAAGCACTGCCGTTCATCTCACCTGCCCAGGAAGTCGTCTTTATCCATATCTTTATCATAGAGCTCCACCTTAACCTCCAGCCCTGACTGAGGCTTCATCACCACCTAGGAGGAGACGTAAACACCCAACACAATGAGATCACGTCAACCAAATCTTATTCTATTCCATATGTACAGTGTTACTCTGTGTTGTTGTATCCTGCTCCATACCTCGTACATCTCATTCCAGGTGGGGTTGAGGTTCTCCTTGATCACGTGACTCTTGAAGGCGTGCTCTCCGATGGTGACCTTGGCGTAGGGGTCGCTCTTCCCCTTCACCATGCCCATCAGTTTGTCCTTGGCC
Organism: Trachyrincus murrayi; assembly: GCA_900323305.1. NCBI lineage: Eukaryota > Metazoa > Chordata > Actinopteri > Gadiformes > Macrouridae > Trachyrincus > Trachyrincus murrayi. The sequence goes on along the minus strand of OOFB01016949.1, from coordinate 7,269 downwards.
ACCAAACTCTGGGCCTCGAGCAGGTGCATTCTCAGCACCCCCTACAGGCCACAACATGTAAGTGCAAGGCTGTCAACACAAACAAGGGGATTATAGACTTATAGTTAACTTAAAGTCCATATTGAGAGGACAGTAAAATCCTAAATCAACGTAAATATACCGTAACCTAGGTTAAGGAAAACTTTGTTATGCCACGTCTCGCAGTGGCAGTTTAAAAAACTACAATGTCTCCCCATAATGACAAATCATTTCACGATTAATTACTGAACTATGACCAAAAAACCATTACTACTAACATAATAATTCCGATGCTCATATGCTCCCAAAATGGAGGCGGTCATTGTGATGTGACGTCGAGATGTACAAGCCCTATAGGGGATTATAGCTTTGAACAAATCAACCGAGTTGTTTGTCACATTTACAAATGCAGCAATCTTACTCCATGATGTAATGCCGGTTGATAAGCAACCCTCTTACCTCACTGCCGAAGCTGTGGTCTGGGGAGGTGTGTGGAGGCCCGGCAGGAGCAGCAGGAGGGGCTTCTTCCTCCTCCTCCTTCTCTTCCTCCTCCTCCTCCTCCTCCTCCTCTTGGGCCACAACGGCTGCCGTCTCCTGTTCATCGGCCCTCTTGGACACAAAGCCCGGTACAACGGTAGTCTCGGGAGTAGGAGTGTCCACAGAACTCGATCTGAATAAAATAAAGAAAAACTAATTTGAGAGCAGAATTCAAAGTACAATTATGATGAATTATTAATTATTGTTGTTATTATTATTATTATTATTATTATTATTAAGTCAGGTGTACTTGTCTCACCTGAGCAGTGTGTCGGCCTCCAGCGTCTCCGGACTGAGGGATCCAGCAGAGGGATCTAACCCAGAAGCCGGCTTAGTCTGGACACCGCCACCGGGACACTTGCTGGGTATGAACATCTGCATAGAAAAGACATCATACAAATCAACACATATGTAGAAGATTTCATTATTGTTGTTTTATGTGTTATTGCCATTTGTATTTAAATAGTGCACAAAATCAGCAGCATGTCTCAAAGCCAGGACGTCCTGAGGCACAGGAAGTTGAAACACGTGTACAAGGGAAAGGAGCAGAGATGAAGAAGAAAAGGAGCCTGCCTTAAGCTCCGCCCTCAGCAGGATCTGGCTCTCGGGTGAGGCTCCGTCCATGTGGAACCACTGGTCCAGGACCATCTCTGGTTCAGACAGCAGTTCCCTCACAGGGACCACCAGGGTGCCCATGGGCAGTGCCCAGCTGTGGGACAGCTGATCACAGACAAGGCAGTAGGGGTTTGGTGAGCATGAGAAGATTACTTCATAGCACAATATTTGTATTAGTTTAGTAACACAGTATTTCTCGTAACGGATGCTTACCTTTACCACAAGAATATCTTCCCTGGGGTCACGAACCAGGAAGTAAACTGCTTCATACCATTTAGGAGCAGTGGTGCGCTCGCACACCTTCAAACATGAATGATTCAGTTAGACACGCATCGTCAGCTTGGACATAAAACAGTTTGTACTTTACTCAGTAGCTTTCTTTTAAAGAGAAACAAAAGCCCTTACTGTGGTTTTGTGGGAGGCTTTTCCAAGCACAATCTCAGCCCCAACTTTTGGCTCCTTTCCACTCTTTTTAAGCTGTATTAAGCAAAACGAAATAACATTTACATCACTTAATTAAATACAAACTTTAATAGTTCCTACATCATGAATAATGTCCAGACAATTGCGTGTGACCCAAAGATAATTCACTGCAAATATCCTCATGACTATTCTTTCTGACATCCCCTTCGCTGTTTTGAAAAGTAAATCAAATAAATGACTCACAGGTAAGCCATGTGCTTGTTCCACATAGACAAATAGCAAGGCTGTGGAGGGAACCGCCTTGTTCAGGTAGGTCTGTTTAGAGTGGAACTGCAGAACCTGACACACACACACACACACACACACACACACACAGGAAGCAGAGGAGTCAGCACGTCTAGAACCAATCCATCATGTCAAACATATTATCAGCGGGCTAAACTCTTACCTGGTCCAGCCTGTCTGGTTCCGTGACTGTGGGAACCCATTCCAGGATGAAGTGAACCCGACCAGACTTCACATCATTCAGAGTGTACCACTGGAATAGAAAGGAAAAAAAAGAATATGACATCAGTTCATATCCACAACCACAGTGAACTCTTTAATGGCTTGTCTCCTCTTCCATCAATGGCTTTATGGCATTATGGTACAATGACATTGATATTGTCCCATAATTGATGGAGTCTGGGCCCCCATCGTTCTATTTATTATTATTATGCCCGCTGATGAAGTGGCGACCTATATTTAGCTACCACCCCTGCTGCTGTGACGTCAAAAGCGCTGAGTCAAGAAAGAGCTGTGTCATGCTATCGTGTGTCGTACATGACACAGCTCTTTCTTGACTCAGTGCTTTTGAGTCCAGAAAGTGCTTTTATCCACCATACAACAGAACAAACTTCAATATTTCAATAATCTCATAATAATAATCTCACCTGGTCGGTGTACTGTGCAGCAATGACATCCTTCAGGCTGATCTTCAGCCTACATAACAGGGGTGTCTCGGATTAGATTGTGTGATCCTTATTGTGTATTTTACTGATATTTGTATATGTACAGCACATATACTGTGCTGTATATACACACTTATGCTGGGACACCCAAATTACCTATCTGCGATTAATAAAGTACATCCTGTTACAGGATGCACTTTAGTTTACTTTTATTAATCCCAGACAGGTAATCATCATATGTATGATTTTTAGTAAGCTATCGTTTGATGAGTAACTACCTGCCCATGAAATCGTCCTTCATGTCCATATCTTTGTCAAACATTTCCACGTGCAGGTCCTGGCCTGGCAGCTGGGTCAAAACCACCTGAGGGCCCAACAGAAAAACACTTTTTGAAAAGAAGCACCGATTCAGTTTCTCAAGGGAATCACAGACAAGCACAGACAAGACGAGTCACGTTAGGAAGTCGTAGATTAAACCCATAATTGTGCCGGAGGTTGGTATTTACCCTTTACGCTTTACTCTACCTCATACATCTCGTTCCAGGTGGGGTTGAGGTTCCCCTTGATAACCTGACTGTTGAAGGTCTCGCCCCCGACGTTGATCTTGACGTAGGGGTCACTCTTGCCCTTCACCAGGCCTCCCATCAGGTTGTCCTTAGGGACCAGATTCTGTCCCGCCAACAGGCGAATTCTAAGCAGGCCCTGTTAAAAAAACAAACAAGTCAAGTAAAACACATGTAGAGTCGCCGTGTGCAAATTGATTGCAGTAGCCATGTGGTTGTTCCACATAGACAGTGCTGCGGAGGGAACTTCCTTGTTCTGGTGGCAGGTCGTGTTCAAGAGTGGAACCGCGAGAACCTGACCACAAAGCAAAGCAGGGAAGTCGGCTCCACCCAGAGCACGGGCGGAAGCATGGGTGTCGTTACCTCTGTGGCGAAGCTGGGGTGCGGGGTGCTCTGCTGGGGCAGCTCCTTTGCGTTGGTCGCCTCCACGTTGGAGGACACGTCGGCCGACACTCGCTCTTCATCCAACCACAAGACCTGACGTACCAACAGGAAGGAAGATGAAACGAATGAAGATCTCCCCGATGACCGATTTACACTTTTACACGAGAGTCTGGTGAGATCTCCACAAACCAGGAATGTGAGTCATCACTTGGCACCAATTTGCACCAATCAGAAACCAACTTTTGTTCCTGCAGAGATGGTGCTAACCCAGGGTTATTATTGTACTGTTTGGTTACTCTTTAAGGAGTATGTTTTAGAAAGCTGGCTGCTGGCCCATAAGGATGCCATGGGAAGAATCCCACTTGAATGTTTCCACTTGAGTATATAATATCAATATAAATCATATTACAAAAAAATCTATTTCAACATTCATCTTCCAAAAACTGATATTGAGCCATTGTGGAGATTAAATCATATTTCAAAAAGTGCCCATTTCTATTTCTGCATTCATCTTTCCAAGCACAGCAGTCGTGAATCATCTAGTGATGGCTAAAATACATTATTATTATTATCATCTATCATCCAATTGCAGAATGTATAGCCAGTGCTATCTCCAGTAAGTGCAGGATACCCTGAGAACGGCCTTGAAATTGATGCGGCTGGCAGGCCCAGAGCTGTCCAGCTGGAACCACTGGTCCAGGGTCATGTTGGAGCTGGAGAGCAGGCGGGACAGAGGCAGGTTCAGTCTGCCCAGAGTCTGCACGCGGTCTGCATCCTTCACCTGGGGGGGGGGGGTATGCTGTATCTGATGTATCTGATGTATTTGATGTATCTGGTAAAAGTATGCTGTGTCTGATGTCTTTTCATCGGGTACCTGAATGTCAATGGCCTGTTTTTGTGGATCCTGGATGAAGAAGGTGAAGGCTTCCTCCCATTGTGGAGTGTTGGTTGTGTAACAGATCTACATTGGTTGGACAGGATGGTAATTGCAGCGAGCACAAGGTGATTTCTAGAAGGTATATTAAATGGACCTAGACTGAGTAAGGCATACCTTGCTCTCTCTCGTGATGTCCCGTACAGACAGCTGCACCATGGGGTTGGGCTCCTTGTTGCCCTTCTTCATCTTCATCACACATAAACAAACGTGAATATATGCAGAGCATGAAAAAGATACAGAAAATGATTTGCCGGGGCCGGGCAGAGACAACTCTCTCCAATATTGTGAATTTGGACTGCAGTACCCATTTTAAACGCTCTGTGTCATTGTTACATATAGCACCTTTAATCGTTAACTAGTAAATAGTAACTGGTATTTTCTTAGATGTAAGTCATAATGCATCAGGGTGGCATTGTAATAGCAACAAAGAACAGGAAGGAAGCAGCCACACTGTGTGGCTTTGCCAACAAGTCTAGATGCCAATAAAAAATAAAAAATAAATGCATTTCCTTTCCTTGACGTTGATACAGTTCTACTGTTTCATTTCTTTGTGTATCCATGGCGAGATAACAGACCAAACGGCAGGGAATGCTGGGAATGAAGCTATGATCACACAGATCACCGAAAACTAACTTGCATAGCAACGACCCGGCTGCGTTGTATTTAGTCAACAACTTTCTGAAATGCCAAACAGATGGCAGTTAAATTTGCGCATTGTGGCCTCGACGCAGGCAGGACGTAGCACTTAACTGTGGGAAGGGGAAAAAAAAGAAAAGGAAACGAGGGCAAAGAGAGAGACAACAATAAGATTTGACTCACAGGAAGTGACTCTGCCTTGTCCAGATACACAACCAAGATGGCGGAAGAAGGTGGGTCGGCTGTCTTGCTGATCACACTCTCATTCCTCTTCAGGACCTGGGAGGCAGAGTTGAGGTTAAAGTTCATAACCCGTGCTTTGAACCTATAATCATAATGTTATTGGAGATGATTCTCTCTCTTCAAATGTCCAATCATATACAGCCAGAGGCCTAAAACAAGTCGGCTCATTGGATAAACACTGGGGAGATCTAAAGAGAATGCATTGTGGGTGACTCATTTGAATTGTGTTGTAGAACAGTAATCAGGAATCAACCATGTTTAGGATAGGCCTCTCTGAGACCACCTCTCTTAGCCACAGCGATGCAGTCAAACATTTCCTGTACCACGAGGTGCAGCCGGAGGTAGGAGAATACAGAGCATGACTAATTCAACAGAGTGCATCAAAGCAAACAGAGGATGATTCACACCTGCTCCAGTCTGTCGGTGGTGGGCAGCAAGGTCAGCCACTCCAACCTGAGATGGACACGTCCGGACGGGGTGTCTTTTAAAGAGAACCACTTAGAAACAAAGAGATGACGGTCACACATAATGCACAATCTCTAACCGTGTCCAATCAATAACAATCATTTTTGAGCTCATGAGTGCAATTACTCACATCGTCCACAACAATGGATTTCTTCACAATGCCCAAGTCCAGCTTCGCCCTGGAGGAGGAGTAGTCATGAAAAAGCCATGAAAAACGACATCATATATATACAAACTGAACGCAACAGGAAGTCTGTTATTATATTGGTGTAATTTCAGCTTTCAAGTTTGATCAAGGTTGATAAACCATTTCGCTTCTGAGATTCTGAGACTATGGGAGGTGAACAATGGAGGTTGACAATGGTAGACTCAACGGATGCTCAGAGACAGTGAGAGACATTGTACTCATTGTACTCCATGCATGTACCGTTGTACTGCATGTATGCAACATTGTACTGAATGCACGCAGCATTGTACTGCATGTATGCAACATTGTACTGAATGCACGCAACATTGTACTGAATGCATGCAGCATTGTACTGCATGTATGCAGCATTGTACTGCATGTATGCAACATTGTACTGAATGCACGCAGCATTGTACTGAATGTACGCAACATTGTACTGCATGTATGCAACATTGTACTGCATGTATGCAACATTGTACTGAATGCACGCAGCATTGTACTGCATGTATGCAACATTGTACTGAATGAAAGTACCATTGTACTACATGTATATAACAATGTAGTGCATGCATGTACCTGCCCAGGAAATCATCCTGGTTGGTGTCTTTGTCATACACCTCCAACTCCAACTCCTGACCAGGTACCTCATGGACTATGACCTGATGTGCCAGACACATACACACAAACAGATGACCAGTGACACAGAGACACTGAGTGAAAATGAATACTCCCAGATTCCCAGAACGGCCCATGCCCAAGCTAATGACATATGATATGATGCTACTCCATGTTCCATGAAAACACAGGGGAGAGAGAGAGAAAGAGAGAGAGAGAGAGAGAGAGAGAGAGAGAGTTCCAACAAACATCCACATATGTATGCATGACTTACAATGTTATCAATGATATAAACGGGTGCACCCACCTCGTATATCTCTCCCCACTTGGGACAGACGGTGTTGTCTATGTGCTGCGAGGTGAAGGTCTGTGGGCCCACCCTAAGCAGGACGTAGGGGTCGGACATGCCTGACATCACCTGCTTTATGAAGTTATCCTTGGCTGGTAGGTCATCGGCTTCCACCAGGTGGATGCGGACCACGCCCTGAGAGAGAGCGAGAGAGAGAGAGAGAGAAAGAGAGAGAGAGAAAGAGAGGAGGGGGGGTTAAAAGCTAGTATAATATCCAGGCAGTATCGAAGATCTTTTCTTGGGCTAAGTTGAAGAGGTCTTCGGCATAATAACTTTAACTTTGTAACTTTAAATAACTATTCAAATGAATCGAAGTTGAACAAGGTGGATGAAGCTTGAATAAGATA
>OOFB01016944.1:10023-23414 GCA_900323305.1 Trachyrincus murrayi | reverse complement strand
AAAAAACATGCACATCGTGCAAAGTTGAACTGCAGCACCCGCGCAATTCAAGCACATGCAAAGAGAAAGCACACACACACACACACACACACACACACACACTCACACACACACACACACACACACACACACACACACACACACACACACACACACACACACACACACACACACACACACACACACACACACACACACACACACACACACACACACACACACACACACACACACTCACACTCACACACACACACACACACACACACACACTCACACACACACACACACACACACACACACACACACACACACACACACACTCACACTCACACACACACACACACACACACACACACAGACACACACACACACACACACACACACACACACACACACACACACACACACACACACACACACACACACACACACACACACACACACACTCACACACTCACACTCACACTCACACACACACACTCACACACACACACACACACACACACTCACACTCACACTCACACTCACACACACTCACACACACACACACCCACACACACACACACACACACACACTCACACACACACACACACACACACACACACACACACACACACACACACACACACACACACACACACACACACTCACACTCACACACACACACACACACACACACACACACACTCACACTCACACTCACACACACACACACACACCATTCTGGATGACGGTCGATGATCACCAGAAAAGTAGAACAAAAAAAACATTGTAACTGGAGTATATTACCTAGTTCCAAACCTGTTAGTAGTAGTAGGTAGAGGCTTTTTGATATATTTCGCCGTCGTCTCAACTTTGAAATAGCTGCTAAATTATTATTGTAACCCCCCCCCCCCCCACACACAGCGATGAGGGTGATACAAGACATTACACACTCACACACGGTGATGAAGGTGATACAAAACATCACCCACACACACACACACACACACAGTGATACAAGACATTACACCAACTTGCACTCAGGCACCAGGGAGGCTTCCCTGCAAACCCGTTCAGCAGGGTAGTTTCAGAGAATAGTAGCAGAGTGTTTTCAGAGTATGGTTTTAGCTCAGCTGTATTCCTGGGATGCGGGGATATGGGGTTAATGTGAGACAATTATGCAACATGCATGACATGAAGACTACTAACTACTACTACTACTATTACTACTACTACTAGTACTACTACTACTGCTACTACTACAAGATAAGAGAAAAAAAACGGGGACAGGGAAAAAGATCCTCTCCTTATTTAGTACTTTAGTGAGATACTACAGCTTTTTCTCACTATTTCTAGATATTCAACCCAAGCAAAAATTGTCCATATCCATCAGAAATGCTCATGAATCACGGCAGCAGCAGCATCGTACCTGCGATAGACAAGCCCTGCTACGGGAACGCAATAGTCATCACTCATCTTGTCTGAGGGGACGGCAGCACTGGCAGCAGCTTGTCCTCCATGCTGCTGGCTGGGAGCGAGGGGCGTCCGCTGAGCCCCCCAGAGGAGTCACAATGCATCCCAGACTCCCACACTACCTGTTTTCATTCAAATATTGACTCTTACTATCTAACATTTAAATACTGGTAGTGGATGAGGTGTGATTTCCCTCCCACACGCACAACACACACACACACACACACACACACACACACACACACACACACACTCACTATGTAAAGCACCCTGGGTGTCTTGAAAAGCGCTATAAAAATGCAATTGATTATTATTATGATTATTATTTGCTAAATATTGGTATGTGTACAAATTATGAACATTGGCTGGAATATCGTATTGAATATCATATTGTTCCAAAATAATAATGAGACATATGCATCAGGACTACCAAGCTCTCCTCATGAAGATTATGAGTGTGGAGATCACATGGAGGTCCGGCACATGCTGACGGTGTCAATGTTTTCCTCAAGGACCGATGGGAAGATACACTGTTACAAAAAAATCGATACAAATACATGAAAGAGACTCATCACAAAAGGTAAACGGGGAGAACAGTGCAATGGCATGAGAGTTCAGCCCCCGGTCTGCAAGAAGATGGGATTGGAACATAAAACGTCCTTGGTGTGTCGTTGGAAGCAGAGGGTTGACAGAAGCTGAACTGGGAGGGTGCAGTGAATAGGATGTGTGCAATTAGCCAGTAAGCTCGCTGATGGAGACAAACTCATCTGGCCGCTCTAATGTCTAAACTATGTGGCACAGACCAACGGTCCAATCGCCCCCGAGGCACCGTACGTAGGACAGTCTCAGTTGATTTTCTTGGGGTCTGGACAGCCCGGAAGCGTGCATGCCAGCACAAAGACTGCTTAGCGCTTTCAACTAAGCTGGCGGTTTACGAGTTGCCGAGAGACCTGGACCCCCTGGACATCTTGGCAAGTGACTTTTCCGTCTCTGGCTCGAAAAGCTTGGCTTCACACGTGTCTATTCTGAATGCTGGGCAAGTCTTCATTGTTGGTCAAAACCCCAGAGAAACACCAGAGGTGTGCCCATTGTAACGGTCAACTTACGTGTGCATGTCATTTAAATGACCAGTGCACGATGGGAGAAATCGTGTCGTCATGGCGATCTAAGTAGCAGCCGACGTGCTTTGTGAAGGCAGTGTGGTCACCCACATGTTAACGTGGTCACCCACATGTTCACGTGGTCACCCACATGTTAACGTGTTAACGTGGTCACCCACATGTTAACGTGGTCACCCACATGTTCACGTCTCTTTTGGTGGTTGAATGCGCCTCCATCATCCTGTCCCGCATGTCGGACGGGGAGTAGCCCCCGTAACCGTGTGCCTTGCTTCACTGTAAAACTCAAAAGTCAACAGTGAGATTTGTTACGACCAAAAAGACATTACACCATACACTCAGACTTTTATACGCCAAAATACAATGACTGAAAACATATTTGATGGGTTAGGGTTAGCTCGTCTGACAGAGTGTGAGTACAAGTATATAATATATATATATACGGTATATTTATATTATATTTATATTGTGTTCTGGTCAAAATGGACCTGCTTTATCTTTCATAATTTATGTTTCTCAGGTTTTCTTTTCAACTATTTAAATTAACTAAAATTGTATGTGGCCTGGTTATCAAATGTTGAAATAAAGGTATTTTTATAGTTGTCTCTTTGTCCCTTTCAGAGACATCCACCTTTCAGAGACATCCACCTTTCAGAGGCGGATGAAGCAGGACCTCGGCCGCATAATACGCAGGCAGCGGCTTCGGTCCTAAACATCGAATCCCCAAGAGCGATGAGGAACATTTGAAATATGTGGTGCAGAAAGCTGACTGAGGAGGAGGATCCTGCAGGGGTACTGCACCTAATGAGGGGGACCCTTTTCCAGACGTTGGTTTTAATCTAACATTGGATGGACTAGCAGGGTTGCTACTTGAGTTAAAACATGCAAACACAAATGTTTATATGTTGAATGGTGAGGGTTGGTACAAAAGCATGTGCTTCAAACAAAGGGGAGGCTAAATCAAAGGCAGGACACTGTGGTGAGGAGGAGGACGTTTCAGCAGTGAAGCCCGTATGAAGGATTGTGAACAAGTAAAAGACCAGGTGATCTTCAGTGGTGAATATTACATGGAGCCATAGTGGTTAATGCCTTTGTAACGAAAATCAACTCTACGTCCTCTGATAGAAACTGCATTTCACTGCTACATTGATTGTAAAAGATGTATTTCTTTATTTGAACCGTTAGAAAAACTGTTCATAAGTCTTGGTCTACAGCTGCCTTTATCTATCGAGCTGGCTTCAAGAGGCGTAGCAAGGCAAGTTATGGCAACTTAGGAACTTCATTGCAGGAGAAGCAAAGCGGTCTTTCTATAAAAGTCAGAAGAACATGCTGGAGGAGGGGCAGGGGGGATGCTGCTGCAGGAATCGCAGTGGCACATTTGGAGGATTTTCGCCAGTGGTGCCTTTATGAGGCAATCGGTTCTGTAAAAATCTCTCTCCAGTAAACTATAAAGACAGAGCTGGTTATATTGAAGTTTTTGTTGTGAATTAACATTAACTATACATGAGCAGGTAGACGCTATGTATTATTCATTCGTGCTTCATTCCAGTAGACTGGAGTGTTAGATCACTTTTATTATCCAGCTTTACAACACACGGCTGTCACCAGTCCCCCTCCTGTTAACCGCCTATGAGGGGAATGGATTATCACTGGCAACAGGGAAACCAACAGAAACCTTTTTGCCTCATTCATTTCAATTATCACTTTGCGCTGCATAAAACGCAGTGGGAAGCCTACAGCCTACAAGGGAAATATGAATTCTGGTGTCTTGGTTGTATTGACTGCCTCTGGTAACAACCGACCCACAGAATGATTATCCATCGTACACCCTGATGTTTGACAGGTCCTCTCTCGGTTTAATGAAAAGCAAACACACGTGAGTATTTTCTTTCAAAACGTCTGAAGTCTAATCAGAAAAAGATGCAAGTAATTTCATTTTATCAGTCAAGGAGGGAGGTCAATTGAAATGCCATCAATTACCCACTGCAATGCAGCTGTAGACTGCTATACATAGAGTAATGGACTTATTAGGTGCTCCCATCTTAAGAGAGACAATGGGCCATAACGACACAGCAGAGTATTAATGGGCACCCACCAGAGACCTGCAGTCTTTAAAATAGCATACCTCTGCCCCTATAGCTTTATAATACTGTGTATATATGCATATATATATATATATATATATATGCACATTCACAAAACTATGCACATTCACTTATTTTTTAACACCAAATCCAAAGAGCTAGTAAAGAAAAATCCATCATAGCAAGCCCACAGCGTTGTGTTAGCAGCAAACTTTTACCCTTTCTTTGGTCAAAAATAATCGACGATGAAACTTTAAATTCCGACCAGAGACAGTTGATTGCGTTTGAAGTGCTTTTCGTCGGCCAAATGGAAGCGGAGATTTAATCATAAACATTTTCCATCAAATGATCTCCATTGACTACGATGATATTCCACGAGATGGTGCTGGCTTTCCTTCTGTCCGTATAACGTTGTTATTTTTTGTGCTAAAGGCAATAGGAAAAAAGTGACATATTGTGCAGACCTAGTTCTACACAGATGTCCTATTGGCCAATAGCATTGTTTTGTATCACATGGTTTTGGTCAACCAATACAAACACACAATTGGTTGAAAAGTCCCACCCCTCCTTCCGTAAGACCCTGCAGGCTCAAATGTGATCCATTCTCAAAACAATTTGTTCAGAATTCAATATTTTTCATTTTGAAGAAACAATAAATACTGTTTTGTGAAGGCAAAATGAGGTAGGATGAAGAAATACCGGTGAGCAGGAAAGAACGAGGAGGAGAATGAAGTGAAGTCAGACGCGGGGACAAGACTACGGAGCGGTTTAACAGAAAGGTAAAAGTAGACATTGTAACGTAATATACAGAACACGAGTATACACGGACGGTGATGACAATAGAACGATCTACCAGCAGTGCCTAAAGGGTTGATCCCCAGGCATGGGAAAATATGTCTTTAAATTCTATTCTTTAAGCGGCTCTGGCTATTATGGACACTATTATGATACATAGTGTAGTTTGCCTTGAAGGGGTCCCATTAGACCTCACTGTGGCGGAGAACGTTGCTGTGTTATTTCGTAATTCCCATCTCAGCTGGGAAATATGGTAGAAAGTATAGCATGATATCATGAATCATTTAACAATAAATGAAATGAAAATCCCAACACCTGCTTTCACAATCCCTTATTTCCTATTCCAAGTGTTCAAGATGTATGGGCACTACGTATAAAAAACATGTTATTGGACAAATGTGTTTTATTCAAATGAAATCATTTTAAACAGTGATCCATGCGATGCTACAGGTTTTCATCATATTTAGATTCGACATATTTAAAACAGAGACATTTCTTCATTACACTAAATATAAATGTGAGATGTTAGTTTATCTGCAGATTCCTTCTCACTTGATGGTTAGAAAGGAACCTGTGCCTAACCTACTAAACCAACGGCAGAACAAAGACACTGTTGGACCGGAAGGTTTCAATGAATGAGGACTAAGGAATCATCATGACGAATGAATTCACCTTTAGAAACCCTGGCGCCTTCGTGATGAGTATGAGAAGCGATGCGCAGACAGCACTACAGATGTGGAAGAATACAATAAGATGATGAATAAATGGCATTGAGTGCAGGAAGGGGAGGAAATAATGTTGACCATGACAGGAGACAACATCTGAAACGCTGAGCCAGCACACACGGCATTCATCTATCGTCACGACTAGCCAGTTGAGCGCTGCTTCATAAAACCTTGGGCTGACCCGCTGTGCGGTCTCCGGTACCCGACGTCTGCCGATCCGTCATAATGGTTTTCTATCTTTTGCAACTGATACGGCTCAAATAGTGACCGAGCCGTTGAGCCTGAGTGGATTGGTCATTGCATTCTCCCGTCTATCGATACGAATAAAGAAAAAAAGGAGGACCGCTTGCTTCAGCAGGGACCCTTTCATAGTACTCTGGTTGGCTATCCTCTGCTGAGTGCTGTTCGATTCCCTCACTCACCTCAGAATATGTCCATCATGCGAGGTACTATACATATCATATGGCACCTTTTGGGGGCCTTGATCATGCTGGTTTGCATTGTTAGACATTCAGCCTGGAGCTGCTAGTGAAGGGAATACACATATATATATATATATTATATTACATAATATATATACAGTATATATACACAGTATATATATATATATATATATATATATAATAATCTACGACATGGATTATTATTATTCGCTATTATTGGTAAACGACTTGCAAGTAACAATGGAGACACGTGGCATTCATACGTCAAAGCTCAAATAAGTCATTATTATATGAGTGTAAAGGCTCTTAGAGACACAGCCTGGGCCCCCTCCTACCCCCGACGCAGACGGTCCTTGTAAGGGTTCACTTGGAGAAAGCCACAGCAATTCAGGGATAGGGTGTTTAAAGCGTGGGCAGTCAAGGACAGAGATGTATAGTTGATATACATAGTTTACAGTGTGGTTTTTGAGCACCGATACGCACTCTGTCTACTGGCAGAACAGCAGCAGCGGGGATTAGAGCTGATGAATTGGCTGAATCACAGCCACCAGCAAACATATTTCAGCGCTCGAGTCTTATTCATATTGTCTGAGTTGTCGTGACCATATTATCGGAGCTGTGGTAAGCGTCCCGTCTGCTCCATTTGCGTCTGGGGGAGGAGAAAAAAGGAATATTTCCCAGCGCTCGGCATATCATAACATTTTCATGTGTGGACAGAAAACAAATACGGGCAACATAGGCCAACTCTACAATTTCCCATATTTGAAATTGCTGGATCAACAAGCAGGTGCCACAGATAAAGACGTCAACAAACAAACGCAGAGGAACAAATAACCGACCTGGGCAACAGAGCGCATCTATCTCTCTCGGGCCCTCGTTGGGAGAGAGAAGATTAGTATAAATGAACAGCTCATTACACCCGATGATGAGCGCTATGCAAGTAAAGCTAACCGGGCGGGAGAGCCCGGGCCTCGTTAGCTACAGACCCGCTCTAGCAAAGGCTTATCTCACGTGCACACAGGTGCAGTTGGTTTAGTGTCTGAGTACGCCATGTTGAACACTCGGGTTGACATTGTCAGACAAAACGTTTGCATGAAGAAGTCCAATTGTCTTTAGCGGCATCTGCATACATCCATATGCATGTGCCCTCCGCACCACGCCCTTGTTTGAGTCTAAATGTAAATGTGAGTATTTCAGACGCACCGTGCAGCTCACACCCCCGACACGCCACTCGAAACAGTCACACACTCGCTGACTGTGTGTATTATCTCTCAGTCGCTCGTCGCTCGTTCTCTCACTTTCACGGTCACCCGGTCTCGGGCAAGCGTGAGACAAGAGCTACGCAAGGGTGCCACCGGCCTGCTTCCTCTCGTCCCCCTCCGACAGTAACACACACGTCCCGACTGAGCGACCGGCGAGGAAAGACATCCGTACCCATCGTGATGACCGCGCCCCTTCCTGCCGCGTCTGCTCGTCGTGTTTCTGCCGCAGGCCTGGTAGAGTGGGGTCGTTAGCTCAACGACATGCACCTGATAGTGAACCTCTCTCTCTCTCTCTCTCTCTCTCTCTCTCTCCCCCCCTCCCTGCTGGAAGCTACAGGCTTGTCCTCATCTTTGCAGTTTGTTCCTAGTCTTGATTTGGTTTGTTCTTGGTTTTATATGCACAACAACCCCATGTTTCATTCTCCTCCATTCGTACACCCGTGACATCACTGATCAACTGACACACAACTTACACACCTCAGGGTTATCTGTGATTTACAAATACTTTAAAAGATGGTGAGTTTCTGGTTTTGTTACAACCCAGACTGTAACAGCATCGTCACAACTCACAGTGGCTATACCGCCTTCCAGCCCATGTGCAGAACACATCGGTCAACGTGGGGCCTTTATCCTGTCCCTGACGCTGCTGATGATAAGCAAGCGAATTAGCTTCACGTTACACCCTGTTGCCCCGGGTCTGCTGGTGCTGTTGAAGCCACTGAAGCTGCAAGTGTTCAGGGCCAGCCACATGCTGCAGACAGTGCTGGCAGGTGTCACACCACGAGGATCGGAGGTACTCGCGGTGCAGCCGTAATTAGCTTTTGGTGGCATATCGGCAGGTTTATCAGGCTTATGTTCTTCTGCTTTCTGTTCACAGACTGACTGATATGAGAATAATGAGGACCCTTGCTGTCCTAACGTACATTTAATGGTTATTATTATTATTTTATCATCATATTATGGAATTGCTAATGATGTTCTGTTTAGCACTTTGCTTTACTGCGAATTGTTTAAAATCTTATAAAAAGGTGTTGCACACAAAGAGTATGATTAATAGTGTTTATTGTACAATCAATACCACTCTTTAAAATGATAGTACTGTGTACTATACTACCAGGTTATGAGTCGAGATTCCATTTCCAATCACAACTTAATTTACCTCCCAACTTTAATTTACATCCCACCAAACAAATAGTTTTTTTCGAAGTAAACAAGCTAAAAGAGTGCTCTGCAGTTAGTTTACCAGATGTACCTCCAGCGATATATAAATATATCCAATATATCCAATAGGGCTACGCTATGCACTGTGCTGATTGTAAAAAATGTAATATTACAGGATGCAATTTCCTCAGCTTCCAGTGGCGGATGTACTACTCATTTTGGACCAGGACTGTACTACAGTAGTCCTACTGAACAAAGGTGAACAGGGTCAAATTGAGATTTGTGGACCTCACTGCGACATTACCTAACGTTACCTAATAAGTAATCAAAATGCAAATACAGTTACTAACTCAATCACCAAGTATTTGGAGAACACAACGAGCAACAATCTGCATCTTGGGGTGTAGATAAGAGAATCAGCAGCTCTTCATCCAATACAGTACTGAGAGTCCCACCTGCTTGTGAGATAAGATTGAATATATACACACACATCTGGTCAATACGCAGGCTCAATGCACTGTCACTGTTGCCCAAGATGCTTGCCAAGAGAAGGAACGGATGCAGGTTCCCGAGGCGTCCGTCTCTGTGCTATCGATTCACATATCCAGTCTGCTGTGTTGTGCAACTCCGCGGTCCCTGTGCTACCCGTTGCCTGAAGGGCTTTGTTTTGTTTCAGTACTGTGTCCGAGCCGCCGTCCAGACCCCAGACCCAGGGGGAAACACGGCGGATGAGGACCGGATATGAGACAGAAATCACCACAGGGAGACGAAAAGGGAGACACTCCACTTTGCATCAGAACGCTGCAGCGAGATGATGCAGCGATGAAAGAGAAACACAACACACTTGTTTCTTTTCCTGTGAGCAGAGACCAGGAAACAGCTGCCCTTATTCTCTGCCTCTCTGAGCTAAACTAAAGGATGACGGAGTGGTACGAGACGCGAGACGGGAAAGCCGACAGGAAATAAATAATAACCCTCCATCCTGGGATGGAGGGTGTACATCGACACTTGATTTACACACAGGTGTCGTTTTGGACAGAGAGAGCGTACTGATCTCTCCTGACACCAGTCTGAGACCCCTGTCTCACACTCGAGAGGCAGTTCACACCTCTTTACAAGGACGTCTGTCACCGTCTGCTGTGTTGGCATGCGATGGTATTCTGGTTCTCAGTCCATCATTTCCACCCATTTACCACAATGGGCTGATGTGAAAAAGAAAAATACCCTGATACCGCACATGAAAATATCAAGACATTCATTCAGTCTAGGGGTGTGCGATAAAACGATATTAAAATGTCTCCAGGATCGTGATGCAGTGGCCTACTGCATGCAGCTAGTATAAAACCCACACAATCAACTGAGACTCAAAACATTCTGGCTTCTTGGACTGTACTGCAAATGTATGGGTTGGCATGTTACGTCATGCGGCACGCCAGGTCAAAGTTGAAATAATTTCAACTTGGATTCATACAGCGCTACATGCAGGCGTACCACACCGCTACAGCGCTAACATATGCTGACCCACGGCATTAACATAATGGAGGAGTGTACCACGTTTAACTCATTTAAGCGAGGTTAGGGTTAGCAGCACGGCAACCACCTCCACCTCCTACCTCAGACCACCTCCACCTCCACCTCCATAGCTCCCAGTCCCTACCTCAGCCCACCTCCACCTGCGTAGCTCCCAGTCCCTACCTCAGCCCACCTCCACCTGCATAGCTCCCAGTCCCTACCTCAGCCCACCTCCACCTATGCTAGACGGAGATAGCAGTACAGCTTCACTAGCTAACTTGGCGCTAACTAACCGATATGATATAATTCAATGAGTCATGCTAAAGGCAAACTGATAACATATATATTCCTTAGCATTACGTCAGTAATTCTTCTCTTCTCTTCAGAAAAGGCAGACATACTGATTTTTCTTAATAAAAATACCCGAAACCAGCTACGAGCTTGTTAGCTGCTGTTATTGTTCTCTACCACAGTAGGATACTTTATGTTGAATGTTTTTGTATAAGGCTCCATGGAAAATGTTCTGTTCTGTTATATTATGGAGGATTGAATAAAAAAAAGAAAGTGAAACTTTGAAATGTTGTATTATTTGAGCAAAAAACTCTGTACCGTAGAGTTTAACGCCCCTCTAAACTATAACATACAGTTGATGTGGAGTAATTACTCATGAGTATCCATTTCTGAAATATAATCATTTTAAATTGGAACCAAAACCGAAAAATGTCAAACGATGCCAATCCTCACTCTTTCCTCATTATAACCTCGGTCAGGGAGAGAATACCCAGGCTTGTTATTAGTGTAGACCATCTGATTTTAATGACGAGCACACCTTCTCCATGAGAGGGAGTAGCACATTACTGAATAATGCTGAAGCAGTAGTACAATATGCAGTATGTTGTTAGAATTGTAGGGTATATAACACAGCACACCCCTCCTTCTAGGATGGCGAAAATCGCAAAAAAGCTACCAAGATTTATAAACTAATGACAAATGAAGAATACATGAATTTATATCATTCATTCCCTGCTCTCACGTTTTTTTTTTATCAGCATTAAATTAACAGTATTAGCACGTTTTAGATATGAACAATTATTCTTGTAGATTCATTAATTAAGTAATTTCTCAATAATAACGCAGGTTTGGACTGTACCGTAGAAATTGTGCGCCTAGGGTTGTCGAGTGGCTGTTTGAGTCCCAGCAGGAAATGATGTGTGTTTGAAGTCCCCCCCCCCACCTACCTGCACCTTAATTACCCGTCTCCACATTCACTGTAATTAGCTCTGGATAAAACCGTCTGGTAAATGACTCCGTGGTAATGTGATAATGGGAGCTTGTCGCGCTGGGTTGATTACTTGTTTATAGTCATTATCTGCGCGTGTCACAGAACACGCATCAACGTGCCGTTGTCCATGACCTGCTAAAGCACCCGCTTTGACGAAACGCCAGGTAGCTAAAGAGATAGAAACTGAAAAACTATGGGATAAGCACACACACATACCAAAAAAAAACCTATTGATAACACCTCAATGATCACATGACCAACTCATAAACAAGTTATATCAAAGCTCTATCTTTTTTTTTACTCACATTCCAGTTTCTCTCCCCACTTTTCACCTTATTCTTTATATTCCCACATAAACATCCCTTGCTTTGAACAGATTTGACCAAACATAAACAAGTTCACAAGATGGTGAACTTGAACACAGGGTCTAGAGTTTGTGTTGCTTATTGACAAGACGTTGAAGGAAGCTGCCAATTTCTGCTCGGTAAAAGCCTGGGCACGCCGTCAGCTCAAGGCCGACAACAATCTTACAGTCTTACAGTTTGTAATCTTACAGTCTTACAGTTTGTAATCTTACAGTCTTACAGTTTGTAATCTTACAGTCTTACAGTTTGTAATCTTACAGTCTTTCAGTTTGTAATCTTACAGTCTTACAGTTTTTAATTGCAGTCATTATCTGTTCACCGTGGGCTGACAAATCAGAGCACCCCTCGCACACAATCCCAGATGAACAATTAGCTGAAGGCCTAACAACATTCCGGTTTGTAAGAATAACAAACACACACATACCAGCGGTGCTCAACATAAATGAGAATAACACACAATATTGATAAGCCATTGATGCGAACGGTGAGGGCACACCAAAAGGTGCTCCTTCGTCAACATGTTCTGTGATGAAATGTTGACTTGAGTCCCGCTGGTGGCTGTATTGTCCGCTAGCTTAGCATTAGCACGTTAAGCATGTTAAGCTCCTGTCCCACAGCCCTCTATCAACACTGATATTAACGCCAAGGCCACGACACCGAGATCAAGCTCACCAACACATAAAGTAACGAGGCGAAGCAGACAACGGGGAGCGATGAATCACTCTCCTAAAAGCCCTGGTCCAGAAGAGTCCAGAAGACCACCTCCTCCCCCCCACCGGTACTGAACTTGTTTGTAGATAGTGTGAAACTTAGCAGGATAGTGTAGCATCTTGTTCCACTTCCAGCTGAAAGGTGCTGGGTTCAATCCCCAATGACCCAACACGACCTGTTCCTTTTAGAATTGAAATTGAAAAGTGTCTGCAGAATAGTGATATAGTCATAAATAGTAACAGTAGATATAATGGCGTCTCTACACCTATAACAAAAAATGTGATGTGCCACTGACTCTAAATACATGATACTATTTTAAGCCTCTCTCACACGCTCTTCTCTGTCAGGACATGAGGGCCAACTCCACTGTTGTGTTTTTCTCCCTTCCCTCACTAACTGCCAGGGATATTTTATTTTTTATCTCCTCCCCTATCTCCTCTCCTTTTTATCTCCTCCCCCCCCCCCCCCCCTCTAGAC
>OOFB01016940.1:0-22241 GCA_900323305.1 Trachyrincus murrayi | reverse complement strand
TATTACACACACATAAGTCTCCCGAAGCACACTGAAATATGTCTTCTAGTGTGTGTGTGTGTGTGTGTGTGTGTGTGTGTGTGTGTGTGTGTGTGTGTGTGTGTGTGTGTGTGCGTGCGTGCGTGCGTGCGTGTGCGTGTCCATCCATCTGCATTAGGAGGACTACTAAAAGAGTCCTCTGACAGCTACATTAAGCCAAACACACACACACACACATGCACATTTTCCTGGACACAGCACAACACACACACACACACTTCCTTCCCATCGATTCGAGGGGGGTCACCGATCGGCTTCGGCATCAGACCAAGACCGCCAGAATCCATCCATCATCACATGTTGTCACCATAGTTACCATCCAAACACACACAGCACAGCCTGTCTGTGCTGGAGGACTGTGTGTGTGCGTGTGTGTGTGTGTGTGTGTGCGTGTGTGTGTGTGTTCTCTGGTTCTCTATTCCGTACAGCAGTGACAGATCGTGCTAAGTGCTACAATGCTATCAGTTCCCCACAGAGAGGCCCATGCAGCGTGGCTCTAGCTTCAAAGAGTCACCGTGTAGCACGTATCTTAGCACGTATCTTAGCATTGACAACAGATGAGTGCAATGTAAAACATTAGCGTAGCGCAATGATCCGTATACACCTGCTAGGAGTCGCTGCTCGTTGGGATTGGTGTTACACGCGTATAATAACGGACACCGCTGTGCGTATTATCGATATATAGAAGAAGGAAGAGATTGAGTTTATGTTCGGATTTGAAGCAGAACTTCATGATAATTGTATTGTACTTCCCGACACCTGTTGTGTCAACCACCTAACTACGTGAATGTAGTGCCCCCGCGAAACCAGCCAAAAAAACGCAGATAACATTGTCACCTGTGTAATGTCGGTAGCGACTGGCAAAGCGGGGGAGGGGTGCAGGGCCGTATCTACACGGCGGGAAAGCTATTAAGCTAGCTATTAAGTGTGGAGGCCGTCAGACGAAAGCAGCTTTAGCAGCTTCAAAACGGGTTCTTGTGGCTCTTCCAGGTCCATCGGTGTTGCATGTGTGTAGCAAGCTGAACTCCCAACAAGAGACGCGTGCGTTCTTCACCATTACTGCCACTCGTTACGTCGCCATCTGGGGGGCCAGAAAAGATGGCCAAGATGGCCTCCGTAATGATTCGGCGAAAAACAAAAGGGGAACGTCAATCACTCGCGTGGCCGATACTAACGGCATCTCGCAGTTCTGAGATCGATACCGCCCGGTTGGTTCAGCGCTAATCATTCGTAAAGCGGTGGCACGATGCGATGAACTATCACATCTTTCTCAGGATATGTCTATGCCGGATCGCTTGGAATCGGCATGAGTGTGAAGAGTGATGTTCACCTCGGTCTGATGAAGAGCGAGGCAGTGAGGTGCGTTTTGATTGAGGACACTGAGGGAAATCATTTCAATATTGCGCAGTCATAACAAGTACAAGTACTGCTTTGCACTAAGCTCTGTTTTGCAAAATGTGTTGTCTGTTTGCTAACGCAAATATACATTGTTATTGATTACATTTATTGAAAAAGTAGATAGAAGTAAGCCTGTACAGTGGGCAGTGCAGCTTTATAGCTAGTTTAGCTTATCGTAGCGACTACATATGAACAATACGCTTCAATACGTCACTTCTACAAACACCACAACGCTTCTAAAACCTCCGCCGTGCTGCTGACTCAGTTATCAAACGAAGAGAAAGGAGACAAAAAAAGAGCACACATCAGTTATTGTCATCGTCCAAAAAAAAAAAAAAAAAGGCACATTAACTTCTGCTGCGCGCCATCTTTTCTGCTCGTTCGCCGTTTTGGTGCCCACAGATCGCTGAGCTAATGGGGACATTAGCGCTAGCATATGTCGGGCGCCACGGTCCCCAGATGCAGCCTCAACGGGTCTCAGCGGGGCTGCCGCGATTTTGCCGCTCTCTCGCTCTTTTTTTTTTTTTTTCATTGCTGACCGAAGCTATTTCTGGTTCTTCGCGCTTGGCTGGGCCTTGCTAAGTCAAGGCTTATCTGTCTACGCTACAGTGTTGTGTCTATGGCGCTCTTGTGAAACCGACTTCATTCGCAACTTAAAAGCGTTCAGTGCTTTACTCTGTAAAGTACGTTCACACAAGGCCGTCAAGCTAGGCGAGCCGTTACCTTTTATGGAGAAAACAAAAACTACTGCAGTCTGTAAACTTTTATGTTTTTTTTCCTTTCTTCCCTCCCTAGGTTTACATTTATTCTTTCCTCCTAAATGTGTGTTTGTCCCGACGTGTGCATGCTGAAGCCAGGGGGGCTGACATTTGCAAGTGAGCGGTGGCGTTTTTTGACAACGGCTTAATTCCCCTGTTCCTGTCGCCCATGTTCCTGATGCTGTCAGGGAACCTGGCGAGTAGCCGTTCTGTGGTGCGGGGTTCGAGAGGAAACGTTTAACGTTATGGGGAGGGAGGGCGTCCGTCCGCATAATCCGCCGGGGGTCCTTAAAATCGACCAGTGGAGACGCACACCGCGCTGACGCTGATGTTGCCGTGACAACGTGGCAATACATTTTCCCCGGGCATGGGAGGGGTTGTGTTTGCTTATAATATCTATCTTCATTTTGTAGGGTTTGAGCGGCAAAGGTCACCTGTCGACGTTGCGCGAGGAGGTGTGTGTGTGTGTGTGTGTGTGTGAAGTGAGAGGAGGTGTGTGTGTGTGTGTGTGTGTGTGTGTGCGAGGGGGGGTGTGTGTGTGTGTGTCTGTGTGTGTGGAGGTGTGTGTGTGTGTGTTTGGGTGAGGGGGGGGGGGGGGTTGTGTGGGTGTGTGTGTGTGTGTGTGTGTGTGTGTGTGTGTGTGTGTGTGTGTGTGCGTGCGTGGTACATAAAAGTAGCAGACCCATAATCAGTGTTATGAGCGACACCTGTGTTGGTCCTACGATGACACCTCTGTGAAAAGGGTCTCTTGGGTCCCGTAGCTTTGAAACAGAGATCGGGGTGTGTACACGTTGGCAGGGGGGCTTATTTGATTAAGTCAGCGCCTTCATCCCCGGCTTATCACAATGAAACTCTCTGCGCAATCCATCATTTTATTTTCCCTGCGAACGTAAATATGTCAGAGGGGCGTTGTATACAGGTGCGCCCTTCACGTTGAATGAAGTCAAGTTGGGCGATGCACATTATACGGCCATCGAGAAACATCGACGCCAGGAATGCCGTGACAGTTTTAACAAAGAGAACTGTTGTTCCGAGTCTTTTTGACCTTGTCGTTCGCATTCGCATTCACACTGTTGAATACGATTCTACGTGATCGCAATTTCGTTGGACGTTATTGTGTTCATTGATTTTGTTTTAGAAATCTGTTATGTTGCTTATTTGTTATGTGTGGACCCCAGCGAGACCAGCTGCCTACAGCGTTTTCAGCTAATTAATAAACTAATCGAATTGACGATGAGGGCAAAGCAGACGCCATCTTTAATGCTCAACGAACACCACTTCCATACCTTGATTTCTTTTCTTCTCCCGTGTCTGTTAGTTTCTGGGTTTGACCATTTTGTTTGGAAATATAGGAACAAAACTGTTGTTTGTAACTGTTGTTATATATTGTGAATTGTTCTTGACAAGAGACAGATGTCACATGGTCCCTGGGCGCTGGACTGTGGGCTAAATGCAGAGAGAGAGAGATTGCATTTTGTCATCTAGTACTTGTACTAGTGCGATGAATGAATAAAGTGTCATCTTATTTTATGGTATGTTGCTAAACTGCGCTTTAATTCGGACTCTCATATGTTTTAGCTAAATGGCTAAATTGATTAGCATTCCCAAATCCTCATTAGTTTAATTAACTGTTTGTGTGTGTGCGTGCGTGCGTGTGTGTCCTCGTAGGTCGGCCTGGGTCCCAGCCAGCGAGGAACCAGCAGAAGCTTCTGGCCAGGGCAGGTGAAGCAGACGAGGACATGAGTAAGTCACTTGTTTTACTTTTAAAAGTCAAAACCATTTTTTTCCCTCTCGATGTTGTTGCTAAATGTATTTGTCGTCCCCCCCCCCTCTCCATCTAATTTCTTCCTTATTTTTTTCATATACTGCAAAATGCCACCGGTTTCGGGCGTGGTAAGGCATAGCTAGATGTTGGTATGGTAAATCAAAAAAGAAAAACTTCAAATCTTGTACGGTGTTCCTCTTCTAGGTGTGGAATTGTCCTTGGAAAAAAAAAGTGGGATCCAATTCTTTTTTTCTCCCTTATTTTTTTTGGCGTGTCTTCGGCAGGCAGGATAAGCACTTAATCCGGCGGGGTCAGGGTGTATCTGCCGTGATATTTCAGCCATTTTTGATGACCGATTCTAAAGCTTGACCCCCCCCTGCTCCCAATGTAAAACGCTCCCTAAAGCCTAAACCCGCTGGGTTCTGGAGAGTCGGTTTATTTTAAAAACCCCACCTCCCAGACCAGAGTGAAGCACAGTAAGATGGCAGTACAAATAACCGGTCCTCTACTCTACATTCATAGCCTAGCGGCAGGTGAGCCCGATTGTCAAACCTCCGAGTGTATGTTTTATTCACAGCAAAGGAGCACCCCGGTATTGATAAAAAAAACGGTCGACTTAAAATGATACGATCGAGGGCCAAAACAAATAACTGGTTTTAAATTCCCTCTTTGAAATGTTATTATTATTCTGCTCAGTGACTTGAACCAGATAGCACATTTGGCACATTGTCCTGGCTCGGCCTGCTTCCTTTGCCACTGTGCAAACACGACACATTGACCCTCTTTGTGTTTGTGTCAAGTTTTTATCTTTCTCCCGTTCCCATACAAAACCAAAGAAAGCCAGTAGGGAGACCATGCGTGGATTATGCCTCTGAGCTAAGGGAGCGCTCTTCAAGCTAGCGAAATGATGGGCTAAGGGAGCGCTCTTCAAGCTAGCTAAATGATGGCAGACGCTAAGGTTGCTAAGGTCCAACGCTAAGGACGCTAAGGTCCAATAGCCTCTATACCCCAAACCGTTAGGACGAGGGTCGGTCTCATTCGACAGACGTATCGGATTTAGATGTATCGACAAAGTCCTCTGCTCTGATGTTGTATTTCCAGTAAGCGGGAACTCTTCTATTGTTGGAGATGCTCATGCTAGCCAAGCCTCGCTGTTACAAATCGGGTCTCAACAACAGTTCTGCCCCCAATTAAATCCTGCTCTCTCATTCCCCGATAGACCTGTAATCACTTCCCCCTTCTTGCTGTTGTGCTGGGCATTAACTGGTATTGTGTGTTCCTTGTTTCAAGTGTCCTCTAGGTATTGCGCCACGAGGCCCAAGCCATAGAAATTTCTAGTTCTGCCTGGGAACTTTGTTTGAGGACACAGTGACCAACAATGTATTGACAATCCCATGTACCGGCACTCATACATACCTATAAAGATATGCACATTTCCCCTCCCCACCAAAATGAATGTGACTTTAAAATCCATAAACACTGCATAAAGACTCATGCATTTCAATTGCCTTTGGAGTCCTGTAAGTAATAAGCCTTAATATATATAATATTGTATTAATATTATGTACAATTCCCTATGAATGTGTTACGAGTAGGAACTTTGTGTGCCGCTCACCTCCACGCCAAGCACTCCTGTCACTCCCATCCTGTCCTAGATCCGTGAAGTTGATGCTGTGTTTCTGACCTGAGCACCAGAGTGGGGTGCTTGTGGTTCAGAGGTCGGGGGGGTTAAGACCAGGGGGTGTCTTACCTCAGGGGGTAAGACCCCCCTGTCAAGCTTTTGCTGAGGGATGTTATAAATGAGAATTTACATCATGTTCCACCAGCTTTGTTGACAGGACATGGTGATCTGTGTTCCATAGAGTTACCGACTAGGCCCAAGACTTTCAAATCGTCAGATTATTTTCTCTGCAGCTATAATGTTAGCATGTTGTTTGGTTAAGATTGAACCTTGATCTCATATATCATTTTATTTTGGTTCTTTGTTATGCGTGTTAAACAATACATGTAGTTGGTTAGCTAGCTAGCTAATTCGGTTGTTGTGTTTTGAAGTAATGTACATTAGTATTTCTCGTACAAGTAACTTTTAACTGCAATTTCTGCGACAAACTTAACCGTCTTAGTGATTCGCACCATGTATGACCGCGATATTAACAACGGAACACACATCATCTGTTTACATGCAAAGAGAAAATAAAGGAACTTTTTATAAATTTTACATTTACAAGATCCTGCAACAAAGGCGTTGTAAGTCACTCATTCTGGGCCACGCAGGTTCGTGCAGCACAGATGTTAAGGAAAACCGCAACTTGGGCAACCTCTTCTCCAAAGAGGGGGCGGCGGGCGACGGCTTGCTGCTCCCCAACGGGAGCGCGGGGGCCGGGAAGAAGCGGCCCCTGGAGGAGGGCAACAACGCGCACTCCAAGTACAGGCCCAAGAAGCGCAAGAAAGCGCCGGGGCCCGTGCTGCCTAAGAACGCCCTCATGCAGCTGAACGAGATAAAGCCAGGCCTGCAGTACAAGCTGCTGTCCCAGACGGGTCCTGTCCATGCGCCTGTCTTTGTCATGACCGTTGAGGTCAACGGGCAGCTGTTTGAAGGCTCGGGCCCCACAAAGAAAAAGGCCAAGCTGAACGCGGCAGAGCGGGCCCTGCGCTCCTTTGTCCAGTTCCCCAACGCATCTGAGGCCCACCTGGCCATGGGCCGGACGCTGTCCGTCCACACCGACTTCACCTCCGACCAGGCAGACTTCCCTGACATGCTCTTTAACGGTTTCGAGACCACCGCCCCGGCCGACGACCCCTTTTACCTGGCGCCCAATAATAACGGTTCCTTCAGCTCGCTGGGGATAGAGTACCCCTTACTGGCCTCCCCCGTACCGAGCTGCCAGACCCAGGCGCCGGGAGCCGCCGCCGCCACGCCGCTGCTCGCATTCGTCCCGCCGACGAGCGGCAAGAACCCCGTGATGATCCTGAACGAGCTGCGGCCGGGCCTGAAATACGACTTTGTGTCGGAGAGCGGCGAGAGCCACGCCAAGAACTTTGTCATGTCGGTGACGGTGGACGCGCAGACGTTCCAGGGCTCCGGTCGGAACAAGAAGCTGGCCAAGGCCCGCGCCGCCCAGGCAGCCCTCTCCGCTCTGTTCAACATGCAGCTGGACCAGGCACCGTCGCGGCAACCCGTACCCAGGGAAGGACTCCAGCTGCACCTGCCACAGGTAACCCATGATATACGTTCACGACGGAGTCCTGTACAGCAGTAGCGTGCGCGAAGAGAATGCCGAATGGTACGAACACACTGAACACTGAAATCAAAAACCGCCATATTTGGTGAAACGCTGGTTATAGCAGTTCCTGTTTCTGATTGGCTCAAACTGGCGCTAGGGGATGGCTTAAAAAACGATGGCAGAAAGCCATTATCACACTTCTGTTGTTGGTAAATGCTGCAGCGTGAGTCGTAGCGGTAACCGGTTATGATGTAAACAATGGCAGTGACTACATCTTGGACTCACTGCTGCCTTCAAAAAAACTTTCAGATAATTCAACAACACAGTCTCAACATTCATTCAGTGTTCAACTCTCCATTCATTCCCACTTGTAAAAAGAGCGGGAATGAACACCAGCGAGTGTTGCTGTAGCAGTTTGATAGCGCCAATCCTCGCTGTGATGAAAGGGCTTGTAGCAACTAACTCGAACACTGATGCCGTCCCTGTGGTGTGATTTTAGTGTTTGATGACTCATGCATAAATAACATCAATAGCTTCTTTTCGAGTTGACAGTTAGACGTTTAACTGTATGGGTCGTCGTCGCCGTTGTCGCTTGTCGTAAGAACTGTGACGTGACCGACTAAAAACGTTGAAGCAAAAAAAAAATATAGGAACAATTTCAGCCCCTGTGTTTACTGGGAATCCATTTAAAATGACGCTAAGCCTGGTCGGTAATCCCTGCCCACTGATAACAATAGGATGAAGCGTGCGTGCGTGTATGTGTGTGTGCGCTCTATCTTAATTAACATCGCCAACTTAGTGCGATTCAAACAGTAGCATCGATTATACAAGTCTTTCCTCGACAGTCTGTTTAAGTTAGAGATCAGGGGATTTCACTGTTGTTAAGTCTCCCGGATACGCGGCTGACATTTACACTCCCGTAAATCTCCTCTTAATTGAAATGTTCGATAACAGTTCCAGT
The DNA here is from genome assembly GCA_900323305.1 of Trachyrincus murrayi. Classification (NCBI taxonomy): domain Eukaryota; kingdom Metazoa; phylum Chordata; class Actinopteri; order Gadiformes; family Macrouridae; genus Trachyrincus; species Trachyrincus murrayi. The sequence goes on along the minus strand of OOFB01016940.1, from coordinate 14,096 downwards.
GTGGCCACGAACGGTAAAACGCTGCCAATACTTTAGCTTGAAATTTACTCTTGTTGTTATTGCCTGCTAATTGCAGGTTTGGCCAGGTAGGACCTAATCATACAATATTGTAATATATTGAGTTCATGTTACGCTTCACTGAAAAGAAACACTCAAAACCGATAGTTTTCCTTTAAAGTTACCCTTAAGCCATACAGCGGAAACACCAAACAAACGCAGAGCTAGCATTTGCTGTTTCCCGATTGGCTTAATTTAATGCCAGATGATGTTGCCAGATGCCAGATGATAAGTTTTTATGCACACCACACCCACCCTGAAGATGGTTTTGGCCTCTCTCGTGGGGAAGAACATTTTTCTGAATGTTTATCGTCTTCTACGTCGCCTCGCTCCCTCGCTCAGGTTCTGGCGGACGCCGTCTCGCGTCTCGTCGTGGACAAGTTCAGCGAGCTGACGGACAACTTCACGTCCCCCCACGCGCGGCGGAAAGTTCTGGCCGGCGTTGTCATGACAACAGGTAATGCCCGTCCGTGTTTCGTGTTTTTCTTCTTTTTTTTCCCCCCGACTGCCCTCTTTTTACATTTTAACAGAAAAATGCTAAAAGCATGAAGCATTACCGGAAATACTGCAGTAGAAAGACACTAGTTTGAGTAAATTGTTGTTTTTCCCCCACTAGCTTAATAATGGGGTTTGTTTAGCATGTTACTTATTTAAAATAGCAATGTAACAGCAGATGCCTGGATGGGTGTATCTCGTCAGGGAGGATCTTTCACCAAACAACATTTCTGCTGAGAACAGCTCAGAACATCCATGCATCTATGTCGACAGTTCATGTTATAGGTGGTTCTGTGTAGCTCAGCATGGCATCAACATAACTCTTAATAACACCCTGATAACTCTTAATAACACCCTGATAACCTTAATAACACCTTGATAACCCTTAATAACACCTTGATAACTCTTAATAACACTTTGATAACCCTTAATAACATAATCCATCCCTTTAATGAATAATCCCTCCCAGGCACGGACGTGAAGGAGGCGCAGGTGATCTGCGTTTCCACGGGAACGAAGTGCATCAACGGCGAGTACATGAGCGACCGCGGCCTGGCGCTCAACGACTGCCACGCGGAGATCGTAGCGCGGAGGTCCCTGTTGAAGTACCTGTACACCCAGCTGGAACCCTTCCTCAGGTGGGACACACACACACAGACGCACACACACACACACACACACACACACAGACGCACACACACATACAGTACACACACACACACACACAGAGACACACACACACACACACACACACACACACACACACACACACATAAAGCATTCCTATATTGAGATCCCAATAAATCATAGATTGCAAAATGAAACATCAGTATGAATGCACACATTTAAAACAGTGTGTGTGTACTGTATGTATGTATTTGTGTGTGCGTGTGTGTCTGTGTGTTTGTGTGTACTGTATGTGTGTGTGTGTGTGTGTGTGTGTGTTTGTGCGTACTGTATGTGTGTGTGTGTGTGTGTGTATGTGTGTGTGTGTGTGTGTGTGTACTGTATGTGTATGTGTGTGTGTGTGTGTGTATTTTGTGTGTGTGTGTGTGTGTGAGCAGCAGCAGCAGAGAGGCCCAGCAGCAGTCGGTGTTCACCAGGTGTGCCAACAAGCCGGGCTTCCGGCTGAAGGAGAACATCCACTTCCACCTCTACATCAGCACCTCGCCCTGCGGGGACGCCCGCATCTTCTCCCCCCATGAGGCCGGAGTGGAGGGTCAGTGGGAGTCACAACAATAATGGCTACACTTAACATAGTCCCACAAATCTGATGGCAGATGAGCTCAAACGTGGGCGAACGGGGGCGTTTCGCTTTCTTCCGCTTCATATTTGTTTTCGACCAATCGTGTCGCTGGAGGCGGGGATCTGTAAGCGCGTGATTGGCGAACACAAACTCGGCCAGCGGTAGTAAACTGTAAAAAAAAAAGTGTCTGTAAATGTTTCAAATCAACACCGTGCAGACTGACCGCTGTAGAAATACACTTATTAAAACCCCCTTCTGAAAGCTTCATCCAGTCGTGCAAATGAGTTTCTCTTCAGTAGAATATCTCTGTAAGGAAACAGGAAACAAGGCGTGACTCCGCCCCTTGCAGTCACGGTTTCCGACATGAATTGACTGTGCACACTGCGGTGATAGAAGCCCCAACGCGGCACTTAGTTTTGGTCACAAAGCGGCCATTTTGTCTGTGCGAACACACCGTTTTGGTTGTAAGTATATCAGGCCTTTACTCCATGTGTCCTGCCCCAGACCAGGGCGACAGACACCCCAACAGGAAGGCCCGGGGGCAGCTCCGCACCAAGATAGAGTCTGGCGAGGGCACCATACCGGTCCGGACCAGCAACACCATCCAGACGTGGGACGGGGTGCTGCAGGGGGAGAGGCTGCTCACCATGTCCTGTAGCGACAAAATCGCCAGGTGCGTTGTCAAAATAAAAGCCTGTTTATGCTTTGAGTTCCTCGGGAGCAATAGACAGCGTGCGGACTCTACTCCTTCCTATGCTGTGTCTATTCTCTACTCAGCAGCATATCTGGGACACAAATATAAATACATGAACTTTGCTTACTTACATGACGTGCTTTATTAATGTGAACATGAATAACTGCTGGGTTAACCCGTTTCGTAGAAGTTCTGCTTTATCTGTGGCTACTAATCATTTCTGTAATATGAGGTGAACAGGTCATCAGCACAAGACAACGTGTAATGCAGTTTGATACGTCAGGAATCGTGCAAAACTTTTTTCAATAGAGCTACGGATCAAAATCACAATTTTACAAATTTTTTGATTACAGTATGAGGATGCGGCCGTTGTCACCAATGTAGCGTGGCCGTGCTTTTTCGCTCGCTTTGAATATAATCGAATTATAATTCCACATGCTATTCTAATGTATTTATTGTACACATTTTAACACGTGTCATTGTAAGAGTAGTGAATTGCATTGGAATGAAGAGAATAGTCTTTGAATAAAATCTAAACATTTGCTAGAAGGTTAGTTTGTTACCCCCCTCCACCCTGGCTCCCCCATAATTCGAACACTGATTATATGATTATATATAAATGGTACCCTAGCCAGCAGGAACAAGTTAATGTCATCCAAAAGAAAAATCAGCAGTAGAGGAAGTTAGGTAGGTAGGAGGTAGGAGGAGCTACGGTGGCCTGTAAGGTGCCAGTAGGTACTTCCAAAACGATGTCATCGTCTATGACATCATCGAGTAGCCGAGTGTCAAGTGATGAGGTTCCTTGATAGATTTATAAACTGTATTTAGTTATTTAGTCTGTAAAACTACAGGTCATAGCTTACAAGTAAGATAGCGATTATGATTGTTTATTGTTCCGCATTGTGGTAGCGGTTTATAAAAACGTGTGCTCTTTAGAGCTGTTTGTCCGCTCTGGGCTACTGTAGAAAATGGCGGTGCAACATGGATTTGAATAATATTCTGAATAATATATTCATAAGTGTTCTACACACTGCACCTTTAAGGATTTCTTTTTGTTATGGAAGTTACTGTATATACACCAAACTTTGAATGATCCCGGATCGTGTTCTCTGTCAACACGGGTGAGGCAAAACACTGCTTTTGATTTTAACGTCAACAGTGCCACTTAAGCTATCAAGAGGGTGTTTTCTCAGTCAAGTCAACGGAATTGAAATGATGAAATGATGACTAATATGCACACTTGTAAAGGCATATTATAAACGGTCGTGGTTGTCACGCTGCAATCACGGAGTTTCTCGGCGTGAAGCTGCGCCGGCCCCCAGGGGCCACTAGAGGCCACTGAGTGCTTGATTGCATCTCTGTGATTAACCGGCAGGGGGCCGAGTTAACTGCCGGGGCGGACCCCCCTCGGACCAGAATCAATGCAGAATTCATGAGAGAATTGTTATTTTGTGGTTGTTGTTATTGTTTTGTTCCGTGTGTCGTGGTTACGTCTCATGTTGCCGTGGTGACCGGTTTAAAAGAAAACTTTAATGGATTTTCTTTTGTCACATTATATCCTGATACGTTTGACATACTGGTACTTTTGACACTACTTGAAATTCTAAAATGATATCAATTTTATTGAATTTCGAGTATGTCAAAAGCACTATGATGTGAGTCAATCCAGGGTCAGCCAGTACTTCAAGTCTGTCAGCCAATCGGATTCATTCAAAGAACCTGCAACCTCGGATGCAGAAGTTGACGGAAGTTGTGTTGAGTTTTGGGTAGTGTAGTGTCGAGAGTGCGTGCTCTAAAAAGAGAAAAGTAGACAGCGAAAACGGATGATGGAATAGGTAAACGTTTAGACACTCGACACGTTTCATATGAATAAACTTTGACTACACAAGCACACAGTGAACGGGCACGCCCCCCGACAACGCTGCAAGCAGCCGAACGGGCATGTGACGGGCACGCGTTCCGAGTGGGCACACGCTCTGACCGGCCACGCCACCCCAACGGGCACATGCCCTCGTATTAATAATAGTATATCGAACCTTACATGCCACCTTACAATACAAGTAACAAAAAGCTATGTCGAAGCATAGTGGTATATCGGACCTTTAATACTGTACTACACCTGTCGGTGAGTGAAATGCGTTGTGAGAATATCTGTTTCTAGTTGGCTGCGTTTGCCTCTGTATGAGACCATTTAGATCTTAAGACAGCTCCCGGCTCATTTCTGACCAATCAGGGCGTCTCTTCCCTAATTGGTTTGGGGGAATCCTTCTTGCCTGTCAATCACAGGTGTGGTTATTTAGTTTCAACATTTGTTCTGCTCTCTCTCGTTACAACTCTTGAATCTTGCCTACAGCAGCTCTAGTAAGAACCGTAATTAAGGTGACGAAGCGTCATAAAAATACAGTGTTTTGCAACGATAATGACCTTTATCTCCTCTCTCCGCTACCAGGTGGAACGTGGTGGGCTTCCAGGGGTCTCTGATGAGCTACTTCACCGAACCCCTCTACTTCTCCAGCATCATCCTGGGCAGCCTGTACCACGGCGACCACCTCTCCCGCGCCATGTACCAGCGCATCACCGAGATAGAGGAGCTGCCGCAGACCTTCGCCCTCAACCGGCCGCTGCTCAGTGGTCAGCACACACCCCCCACACGCCCCTGGGGGCCTCCAAGCCCGAAGCTTTGCGAATTTCGCCTCATATTTGTCTATTTTTTGGATGCGAAATCTCCAAAACATAATTTTGGATTTGTCAGATGTATGTATTGTATATTCCTGATATTCTCAGTGAAGGTACATGTGTAAATGGCGTGTGCTTTGTCTTTTTTCACTTTTAACTTCAAGATAGAAGTAGTTCATCGACCACTTCAGTAACCTCAATACCGAATTACTTTATGAACTACTCTAGTCACTTTGAATTTTTTCTTCAATGCGCGCAGCGCTAATCTCGACGTTTCATTTTGAGCGGCGGCCATTTTGTCCTGTCTCCCACAGGGATCAGCAACGCCGAGGCCCGACAGCCGGGGAAAGCGCCGAACTTCAGCATCAACTGGACGGTGGGAGACCAGGGCCTGGAGGTGATCAACGCCACCACGGGGAAAGACGACCTGGGCCGCCCCTCTCGCCTCTGTAAACACGCGCTCTACAGCCGCTGGGTGCACCTGCACTGCAAGGTAGGGTCGTCGTCTCACAAATCGGACTTTTTTTTATGTGTGACAGCAAGACGAGCTCAGGTCTGGGGTTTCACTTTCTTTCGCTTCTTGTTTCTCATTTGTTTTTCGCCCTTTATCTTCGAGTGGCCACAAAGGTTTGAAAAGTGCGACGTAAATGCAGTCCATTTAAGTCTAAAGGCCAACAGTTTGTCCTATTCGCAAATCAACGTGATTCCGTTTTTTTGTACGTTTCTTTGTGCGTTTTCTTTTTTTTTCAATTATTTTCATTTTCTGGCAATTTTTCCGTTTCTTTCAACCTCTTCTTCCTCCTCTTCCTCAGCTGTCTTCGACCTTGAGGATTCGGACGAGCAAGCCGGCCACGTACCACGACAGCAAGCACGCGGCCACGGAGTACCACGCTGCCAAGCAGGCGCTCATCAAGGTGTTCCACAAGGCGGGCCTCGGCGCCTGGGTCAAAAAGCCAATAGAGCAGGACCAGTTCTCTCTTGCCACCTGAGCAGCGCTCCACTCTGGATTCCAGGTTCTGTTTTAAACACAAAAGACACAACGCACAGAATTGTGTCCCACGGCTCCACGTTTTAACTACTCGGGACGCTAGGAGAAGCAAAGGAATAAATAAATCGTGCGTTTTGGGCGGGGGAACGGTGGTTTCATTTGGAGTTCCTTCTGCGTCATACTGGATGACACTACGAGGATGTCACGATGGATATGGGAGTCTGGATCGTGTGTTTCCGGGGGAGTTGATGCACCAAATATAAAACTCTTTGCGGATTTCATTCTCTTCGGTCCTGTCCGTTTATTTTTTCTTTTTCTTTGTATGTGGTTTTGTGCTCCCGGTCCTTGGACAGCACTAGGTATTTAATGTGAATCTAGATTTGTAGACGTCAATGAATTATGCAACTTTATACAAAAGAACACAAATGTAAATTCTGAAATATGGGGCGATGGATAACAAGTGTCCATATTGTCAGAGATGATCGCATACACAATTGATTTTGTCATTTTGCACGTACAAATGAACTCCGAGAAGGTCCTGCAGGTTTGTTGTAAGGATCGAAATTAATGTGTCATGCGGTTCTTTTCCACATGTACCTCCAGTGCAAATTATTGTAGAATTTGCTCAGTCGTAACCGTCACAATATTATGTTTAAACTGTAACGCGATATGCATTGGTAAAATTGTTTTGCGCTTTATTTACAATTGTTCAAAATCTTGAACAATTCTCCTGTGATTGTTCTCACAAGAGCTACACAACAACCAATAGCATGACTCGTTAGTCCTGCGTTTGGGTCGGACGTCCGTTCGACCCGTGCGTCGTTGCATGGGTCAATAGATTTCATTTCCTGTGCTTCAAACACACACGTTTCCTGTTCCTGGCCCTGTTGCACTAGTATAAAGGTACCAGCGACCCCTATGCAATGAGTGAACATTTAATGCATCTGTGAAATTATTTTTCTTTCCTTCCAGCAAAAATCCATCCATATGCAGCCATCGACAGCAGCAGAAAACCAAACATTTCCCCCCTGTAGGCCTACCGGCTTGGTACCAGAATCTAGCGACAAATGTATTTTAAAAATTGTTTGTAATCCTCTCCCTGTGCGTTAACTACTGAGGGAAAACTAGGTCGTTCTCACCATCTCACCACACCGTGAATCTTCACCAAAGATGATGTCAGCATCCATGGTATATTCCGTTTTTACTCTCTGCGAGACTCATTGTTCTCTCTGTTTTCTCTGGATATCTGAACGGAGGAGCGTTTAATGTATTTATCTGTGTGTTAGTCTGCGTGTGTGTGTGTGTGTGTGTGTGTGTGATTGCGTGTTAAGTGTTCGTATTCTGTGTATTGTTTGCTTCTTTGGGCTTAAGCCAAACACAAGAACATCACAAATACTGAAAACTGTGTTTTCTGTAGCATCGTCTCTTCCCTGATTTTCAATGGCCAAGCATGACTTGGTTTTATTATCTGTTTGTTTAAGCTATTAATCTTCATTCATCTTTTAACCTTACCCTTTTATATAAAGGTTTTATTTTATACCTGTTGAAAGTCTCATTGACACTGTTCTCTTATTCATTTTACCGCGACCCTGCAGCTGTATATAATAACTAAGATGTAACCTTCCATTGAAATTTCCTTTCAATGTAAATCAATGTGCATCTCACGAGATATCAACTTGAAGCTATTTTGAATGTCCTCTCTTTGTTGTTATCAAGATGATGTTGCGTTAAAAAAAAGGGCCTCGATGGTATGTAGAAAAACAAGCGTCCTTCTTTGTTGTCATGGCTTGCTCATGGGTAGGGCAGCCTACTGCGTTTCAGCAGCGAGGGGTTGTTTTATCAGTCGAACTTCAACTTAACCAGATGTGAATGACTTGGGGTGGCGATGAATCGGTTGGTGCGTGTGGGGGGTGGTGGCGGCCATCTTGCCATTGACATGCTGATCTCAGGATAGAGACGTTTTGGCGAGGCTGCAAAGTACAAAACATCAGTGAATACTCGGGTACTTGTCTTCCACACACACCTCATCGGGATACGCTCCTTTTGCTTACAATCCATACTTTTATCCTGCTAGACCCGAAAATGTATGTATAAATTGTAAGCGGAAAGAGACGGAACATAACGAAGAAGTCGGTGGCCCTATCCCGATGAGGTGTGTGTTAGATGGGACTCTGTCCTGAGATACGCAGGATATGAGAGTACCTAGAGTACCAGATGGGGCCAATGGTGCAGGTGAAGGAGTTCAGACACATCTAACTGTACGAGTGCTAGCAAGCTGCTCATGCGCCTTGCGACTGACTTGCCCCATTGTAAGATACTAGAACATATGGGGCATGATGCATGAGCTGTCACTGTAAAGCATGAAGAAGAAAAAAAACCGCATTAAATATAAACTAAATGAGTTACTTTAAAAAAAAAAGGATGTAAATCTCTGATCCAGAGATTTGAATAAAATGCTGATGATATATTTTCTGTATGATTGTCTTTGTATAGAGAAAACATGAATGTGGCTAATGCTACATAAGAGCCTTCATGAAACCAGATGGCTTTCATCTACCTTCAGATAAAGAAACACATCCTCCAAAAAATCACTGACGTCACCAATACAGAAAGGCACCCTGGCAGTCGGCATCTCCCCAATTACTATACGCAATTCATTGCAATTATGCGATTAATTCAGCGGTTTTAATCCTCTGACATCACGAGAGACGGGCCCGTCGTAGCGCGAACACTTTCGTCAATATTGAATGAATCGCTTGGAAGCAGCGTGCGGCTTTTGTCGGTTGACGTGTTGACTCAAAAGGCGGGAAGCCGCTGTTCTCTTATCTGCCGGCGGCCATCTTAAGCTAGCCACAACACGCTCCCCATTACTTAGCGTCATATCAGCTACCGGCACCTGTGCAACATGAGAGGGCCAGCTAATCTCGCCGTGGATTACCTGTCCTCTCTCCGTCACTGGGGCTAAAGCAGCCGTACAAATACAAAAAACAGACCTTTTCAGCTGAGGTAACACACACACGCACACGCACACAAACTATCAACATAGTAGCCTACACCCCCATGAAGCTTCAGCGTAAACGTTTTTTTTTGGTCTGCTTTCAAGGCCCAGAAATATGAGCTAGTGGCTAAAATCTGGCGAATATAAATCAAACGTCAAACAAGTTTCAAGGTGAAGTGGGATTATAAGCAGCTCTTCGTGCTGCTTCCCCCGTCTTTCTAGAGTTATCAGCAAATTACGCTCCCGAGGTAAGTCTCTGTGAAAAGTGAACCGCTAAATGGACCTTGCCTAGCTCAGGCGGGATTGAGTCCTTCTCTCAAAACTGTCCACACCGCTAGTTTGCTAACCTGACAATTTGATATTATGAATTGTGTCTTTATTGGAAATTATTGGAAACAACATTTCCAGTAGGCCAAACTACATTGAACCTGCCTTTTACCTACCTACCTACCTAAGTGTAGTTTGTCTTCTCTTACCTTGATGCTCTATGAGAAGAATAGACTCATGAAAACAACACGACTTAACGATTCTCCGCGCTTTTACTTTGCAAAAGCAAACCGAAAAGTCGCCATTGTTTTGAGTTGTTTTGTGTGTCCCAGTCTTCCTTCCTCCCTCCGTCCATCTCCGCCGGTGCCAGGTTCCTGAAGGTGTCCACCCAACCAAGCATCTCTTCACTGGTCACAGCTCGTTTAAGCTCCCAAATGAAACGCCATTACACCGCTAATGGAGCGGCCCGGTACCGTACAGTACCGGTACCGTACCGTACAGCGCTGCTCGGCAGATGGCAAGGACCAGGTCCTCTCTGAAGTGTGAGTGAACCCCCTCTTTCAGCTCAAATAAGAACACGGAGATTATAGTATTTTAGTAATAGTGACAAAATGGCATTGGTTCTGTTCAAGATCATAGAAGACACAGCCTACGAAGGCATTTAGTCCGGGCGTCTGGGTTCGCTGGCACTTTAAACCCAACCGGTTTTACCTTCTCGCTTTTAAACTCTAGAAAAGCCAAGCCCTGCATATGTGCACAACTGGTGTTTCATTACCCTGTTGTTTATTTCTGCTCTCTTTTATTCAGTGTTTCTTGTTTTTCTTATCTGGATAATTGGTAATTGGAGACTAGGTTACAATTATTGGGTGTAACTTGGCAAATCGTCATAGTAGACCTACAGTGTAAATGTAGCATATGTCCAGTACATGTCTATTCATATGAATTCATATTATTCTCTGAATATCCAACAGTACCAAAGGCTACCTGTAGCAATGAGAGAAAGAGAAGAACATTGTCACCAAATAGGACAAGAGGGTTGTAACGTTTAGCCTTAATGAGGCATCTCTCGATGCTAACGAGGCTAGCCATAATGTATTCTTTTTGCTGCCAGGGTAGATTATATTGTTCTGATCAGGCAGTCCCTCGGCCCTCTGTGTGTTGTATTTTGAGAATACTAAAATGGGTCAGAAGGGCCATGTTTTGACCCTTGCACCCTGTGACATAGCCTATGTAGTCACATGTGTTATTAAAGTGATCTAGGACAGCAGAATTTAGTGGGCTTTTCTCAATGATAACATTGAGAAGTTATTTTGTAAAACCATAGCACAGCCATAGTTTTGCCACACACACACACCCTCTACCTGGGTTGGGCTGGTCACGGTCATCTTACCTGTTAGCTCTTTGTCGCTTGAATGACCTCTACTGAATATGTCATATTAACAACCTTCCCCCAAGCTCCACTACAAAGCAGAATTACCTTAAATTGCTAAAATTCTGAAGTAAACTCGTAAACGTGTTTTTCTTTTTCTCACCTTCAACAGAATGGAGAATGGTCTTTTATTTTCCTAAGCTCATCTTTCTGTTCTGATCAAGTCTATCTCCTTCCTCTCTGCGCCACCGGTCCTGGATTCCCCGTCCGCTCATAGCAAAGCCTATTTGTGCGTCTTGAAATATCACAACTGACAAGTCACCGTGACCTTACAAAATATTCAAAGAGCAATTCCTGAGCTTTATTAGGTGATTGATAGACGATTGGATAGGCCAATTGAAGCAGAAGGTTAAACTGATTACTAAACGCCGCACGGGCCGTGGAAGGCATTGTCCTGCTGGTTCAATACCCGGCGGTATCGCATACATCAAACTGCTCAGGTCAAGAGACCCGTCCGTGGCCGTGTTCAAGGCTCTGCGTTTCCATTTTAATTTGCTGCTCAGCAGAGTTGATGTATGCAGGGTTACAGCGAGAAGCCAGCCTCTCCCGTTTCACACCTAACCAAACGCCACGCTGTCATTAAATGAAAATGACCTTTACCTCGCTTGATGCATGACACTGGGACGGTGGCGAAGGGTGTCCATAGCTGCCACACAAATCAGTCTGAAAATGACAATCGCCAGAGAATCTCAAGTGCGTCAAAATGCATATAAGTCTAACAGTGACCGGTCTTCTTAACACCCCTTGTGCTTTTTTTTTGGACGCTGTGTTGTTATTCCAGACGAGAGTTTCACAAGATGCCTTTCTGGTATTTTAAGACATTTTAGACCGACATAAACCGGATTGAATCCTGACAAATGATTGTTTGCGTTAGGATGGGTATTATTGAAACTAAACTGTATTTAGACGATGCATGGAAAAAAGTGATAAGGAATTTTGAAATATGGCTGAGGATTTATTCTGGAATTAATTCTAGGAGTGGGGCAGCGCTTTGACTGCACTACGGCTGCCATCTTGTGGATGGACATGTTCAATGCAACTGAACAATACAATTTTTTTGGGGTTGTTTATTTTCTAAATCTTGCTCCTTTCTGCTCTCGCTCTCTTTACAAGTCTCAAATCTTACCTACAGCACCGTTACATGACTGACTGGTAAAGAATATAGACAAGAACAAGTTTACATCATTGTAAAGTTAATAAAATATAAATCAACCCAACATTCTAAAGCCAAATATTTTTGTATTTATCTATTATTAAAAAAATACCGGTAGCTTATTATTTATTTTACAATTGAAAGGTCCAGCTTTTTATACACGTCGAGTGAACAAGAGTAAAGAAATCAATACATTTAATATACTTTAACATGATTAATAATCATTATTCATGTTTGTTTACAGCAGGGGTCCCCAAACTTTTTCCTGTGAGGGCCACATAACTTTTCCCTTCTCTGATGGGGGCCGGGGTCAGTTTGTAACAGAAAAAGTGTGACGATCGCAGGGGTGCCTAAACGTAAACATTTATTGTTTTCCAGAAAGCCACACATAACCAAATATTAATAACCCTTTCCGGGATCTTCACAGAAAAAAAAGTCAGGAAATAAATAATAACACTATTAATGAAATAAATAATAACCAAATAACCCTCTCTGGGTTCTTCACAGAAAAAATAAAGTCTGGAAATATATAATAACACTATTTATGAAATAAATAATAACCAAATAACCCTCTCTGGGTTCTTCACAGAAAAAAAGTCCACTGAACATTAACTTTCTGTTGTGCCGTGCACAATCTTAACAGGTAAAAGTTTAGCTTAGTTGTCAGAGCAGAATCTCTTACTCAAATGACTCATATGAGCAGTCTCTCAAAGTTCTTGTGTTCCTTCCTTATAATCCTTTTGTAGGTTCCAGTAGGCTTGTAGACACCGCTGTTTGCAGCTCTCTCTCATCAACTTCCCTGTGAAAACCACAAAGCAAGCAGGCTGAGAAACCGAACTAAGTGATACAGCACCTACACAGCACAATACATTTCACTACCAGTATGGTTGTGGAGATGGATTTTATCCCAGTAGATTTTATTATGATTAAATTTGTTTATACTCAGAAAAGTCAGAAAAGTGATCTTACCTATGTATGTTCATCAGTGTGAACTGTGGGCCTGCATCTGGCTGGTGAGAAGTTGAATGTCAGGTTCCATTCTAGTCACAGCCAGTCTCAAACACTGATGCAGATGTTCATCTGTAAATCTTGATCTCATCTGAGTTTTCAGGTGTTTCATGTGTGAAAAGGTTTGCTCGCAGATATACGTGCTGCCAAAAAGTGTAAACATCTTCATTGCGTGTTTTTTTATGTTAGGGTACGTGTCGTTTGGGAGGGCGGCATAGAAGTCAATGAGACTGCTGGGCTTGAATGCGTCTTTCAGAACATCACAGTTCTGTAATTCGGCCAACTCAAACTGATAAGAAGGCTGGGCTTCATCGATGTCGGCAAGAAAGGGGTTCTGGAAAAGACGGATTTCTTTTGCATTAACATGTAGTTGCCGGAATCGCACACCGAACTCCGCCTTCAGCATTTCCAGTGCTTCCACACACTTTTCAGCTGGGAACGGGACCGCTGGGTTCTCTGCAGAGAGGTTTTGGGTAGCAGGGAGATGGATGAAGTTGTGCTTTTTCACTTGTTCCAAAAGCAGCGCAAGTTTCACCTCAAATGCTTTTATGTGAGAATACATGTCGCAAATGAGTTTCCCCTGGCCTTGTAGCTGCAAGTTAAGGCTGTTCAGCATTTCTGTCACGTCTGTTAAAAATGCGAGGTGCCATTTCCATTCTGGGTCGATCAGCTCTGGGACCGTTTTGTCTTTTGAATGAAGAAATGCGTTAATTTCGGGTAGCAGCTCGTAAAAACGCCTCAAAACTCTGCCCCGGCTCAACCATCGGACCTCTGTGTAGTACAGCACATCGCCGTGCGCAGACTCCAGTTCAGACAGGAATTGTTGGAACTGCCTGTGTTTAAGTCCCTTTGCTCTGATGAAGTTTATGCATGACACCACAACCTGCATGACAGAATCCCACTTCAACACTTTGCAGCACAGTGCTTGCTGGTGAATTAGGCAGTGGACTTGTAGCGGGGCGGTGAGACCCCGTTCTTCCATCTCCCGGTTCATGCGTCCTATTAGACCCCGAGACGCGCCCACCATACTAGGAGCCCCGTCAGTCGTGATGCTGGCAAGCTTTGACCAGTCTAGGGCTGCCAGC
>OOFB01016936.1:0-12048 GCA_900323305.1 Trachyrincus murrayi | reverse complement strand
GGGGGGGGGGGGGGGGGGGGGGGGGGGGGGGGGGGGGGGGGGGGGGGGGGGGGGGGGGGGGGGGGGGGGGGGGGGGGGGGGGGGGGGGGGGGGGGGGGGGGTGTTGTACCCAGGACTCCATTAGAGAGGAATGCCCCAGATGAGCCGTGAGACATTGGGTGTACTGTACCGCTGTGAGATTCTATTTTGGAGAGCGGATACTTCTGGCCCAACCCCCATCTGTCCAGCCACACCAGTCTGGAGCAGCGGCGGCAGTCTGGTTTAAACATGGGCTTAAACATGTGAAACACTGCTGTATAAACTACGCTAGGACATTCAGTCATTGTCATTGTGTAGTTGGACAACAACTGAAATAATAATGATAATATAATAATATTAATAACACATTTTTTGGGGAATAATTAGAAAGCAAGCAGCCACAGCTCTGCAATTACTAATTACTATGGAATAGAAAAACAACAAACTATCTTTTTGAGAGTGAGATAGGAGGTATAATATTAATGCTGAACACAATGTTCTATGAGAGCATAATACTACTACTACTACTACTACTAATAATAATAATAATAATAATAACAATGACAAGAGGCCTAACTACTCATTATTGAGTATAATAATAAATACTCATAATACGTCATTATTATATCGAAGAAGGACGACATTGAGAAAGAAATCGAGGACTTAAGGTTAAAGAAGAAAGGAAAATAAGGTGTGTGTGTGTGTGTCGTCTCATTCTGTCAGGTTGTGCTGGTGCTGGTGGTGGGTGTGGGTGTGGGGCAGGTGTGGAAGAGGTAGGGAGCCAAGGGGGAGAGAGAGACGGGGGACGAGGAGGAGGAAGTTGTGGTAGGCGGCAGACGTACGGTTGTGGGGCAGAACAAAAAACGAGGAACGAATGGGAGAAGGGGAGGAGAGTGAGAGGGAGGGTAATGAAGGAGGCTTACTCCACTAACAAGACTGACCGGAATGTCTCCTAAACCCACCAAACACCCCAGTAATGCCCTGACAACAACACCACCACCACCACCACCACCACCAAAAACAACAACAACAGCAACAAAGTGAGCAAGTGAGGCAAGGAGAGAACTAATTCAATCAAATACTTTCACATACTTTCAAGTAGCCTACTGTGGGCCTACGCCCCCACGCTGTAAACGCTGTGGAGTCCCCACCCTTTGAAAATATGTGTCTTTGTCTGCTGTTTGTGTTTTTGCTGAATTGACCGGGGTAAAGGGGGGGGGGGGAAGATGGATTTGGAAACATTGTGTACGGCAGCAAACAAAGAATAAATGTTGACGAGGTATCAATACTCAAAACCTACGAGCCTAAATTGATTCAAAGCCAACCTGCCAATATGTCAGTGAGTTCAGCTTCCAGTGTCTCCTCTCGACGGCGGGAGACCTCGGGGGGTAACGGTCCCTGGAGAAGAGAGGAGAAACAATGAGAAAAGGGGCAAACTATTGTGTTTACCTCACCCGGGGGCCACGAGAACAGCTGTATGGGTCGCGGAACACAGGGTGGCGTGGGCGAGGCGTGGGTGGGTGAGGCGTGGGGGAGGGGGGGGAGGTTCCGACAGCTGTGGTATGTAGGGGTGGCTGGGGATAAGGGGGTGCAGCCCTGACCAAGGGCACACAGCAGACGGAGTGACGGAGAGAGAGAGAGAGAGCCTTTCTCTTGTGGAAATTCCCCAGATATTTTTTTTAAATTAATATAAAAAATAAAAGAAATGGGGTTATACTGCACAACTGAATCGGGCGGGAGAGAGACACAGACAGACAGAAAGGAAGACTACACACTGAGTGATTATCTTGTTTTCTCTCAGCTGATATTATTAGTCTAGCCTATATTTAGGGAACAGGTGATTAGGGCTACCGTAAGACACGTGCTTGTTATTCTTCATTGGAAATAACATAGAAAGTGGTACACAATGAATAATGTATTCAAACAAACAGCTCGGCTGAGGATTTTCTTCCACTGGCTTGTTGTTGGAAAGTCTTAATTAAGGGCATCAATTAGAGAACAAAAGGAAACACTAGACATCATAATTATAACCTAATAGGGGGAGGAAGAAAAAAAAAGTCGACGGCAACCCAGATTCTGGGGATGTAAACAGTGCTTTATAATGAATACAACGGCACAGACGCAGGGACCAACAAAACAAACAGACGGGCGGGAGGGAGACGGGGAAAGTATGCTGAACTACTCAGCAACAGCCACTCAACGCGTGACGTGTTAATGGTGCTTCCTCCAGCGCCTTAACCCGGGTCCTAGAGACAGTATTTGAGGTTTCTATTCGCTAGTTGCGCTGTTGCTATGCTGTGCATGTGGAGCCGTGCGCGCTGCACCGTGAATTAAAAACAGTCGTGTGCTGAGTTTGAGATTAAGGCGGGATAGTGTCATTGAGGTCAAGCACGCGTGTCCATACTGATTAAGAGAATAGAAAACTTGATAATAGAAAAAAAGATGCCGTTTGTTTTTATCAAATGGCGTCGGAATGCGTTCCTAAAGTGATCATTGATAAAGGAAGGAAAAAAACAATCTAATTGCTATCAGACAAGACAATTGACGACAAGTTTTGATCCCAGACTAATTAAGATTCTGCTTTTTATTTCATCATCAACACTGAGGCTTATTCAGTTGAATTGATAAGCGAGCATCAAAGAGCGGATCTGGAGTGTGGTGCTGATGAGGGAACACACCCAGCTCCCCCCGCGAAGCACGCGCTGCAGGATGTTTTCATATCACTGGAGCGCGCGGTGTGAAATGCCAACAAACACTTGAACATCACTGGCACATGTTATAGTAGGCCTAATAATAATAATAATAATGTACAATTAAAATGCAATTGTCATCAGACATAAAGCCTGTCAATTATGGAGTTTCGTATCATGTTTTTCAATAAAATGTGAATGCGTTGAATGTGTACATTTCAAATGTGGCACGTTTGAAAAACACACTTACTCAGCTCATAAGCATGATGACAAAACAATAATAATATAAATAAATGCTTTAATATAAAATGGAAATTAACTCGTTTTTGTTCGCCTTCATTGTTTTTTTGTTTTTTTTTACAAATATAACCCAATTCCTAAAATAAAGCGAATTGTGCCGAACAGAACATTTTCTTCGACATAATAGGCTACGATAACCTTTGCATATATTGTATATTTTTAGATTTTTTTTGTGTGTGTGTGTGTGTGTGCGTGCGTGCGTGTGCGTGTGTGTGCGCGCGTGTGTGTGTGCGTGTGTGTGTGCGTGTGTGCGCGTGTCTGCGTGTGCGTGTGTGTGTGTGTTAGAGCCAACAGTGTTTAATAAAACATGTTCTGATTCTGCTGGTGTTATCCCCGACTAGAAACCGGTTGCCAAGCATTGCATCATTCCTTTCATGTGACTCCCATCCGCCCCGCGCTCGTCCCGGCCGCCGTCTTCTGACTGCATCACAACTCACGGATCACACAAACTATACGGCTGAGCACAAACCAGCGGCCGCGGCCGACAAGCTCCGCCCTCCCCCCGCCGCGAGGAAAACGATTCCTATTCGATGTCACCAAGCAAAACCTCACGCGGAGGCGCCCTGCGATTGGGCCGCCTCGCACGTCGCTCCGCCTGTCACACGTGACCGGCCTCGGTTAGGTTGTGAGGACCCGCCCCCCCCCCCCCCCCCCCCCCCCCCCCCCGCCGCCCCGCCCACCGGGTTCGGTTGGCCTCGCCCTCTATATAAGGCGCGCCGGGGTTTTCCGGGGAGTCACATTCAGCCATCAAGACTGAACAATGGTTAACATGCGCCATCACCCATTTTTACTAAAATACCTTTATTCTCCTAATCCGCGAGAGTCCAGAAGGCGAACGAATAAAAGAAAAAGGGTGAGTGAAAGAAGGAACAACCCCAAGATATTCGGGGGGTTTCGCTTTTGTCTTACTTAACTCTTAACTTGGGTCTTATTTACTTTATGTTGTTCTTTTTACTTTTGGCAAAAAACAAACAAACAAAAAAAGGTCAAGTGTTTTTTTTTTTTGGGGTAAAACTTTAAAACCATGACAACTTAGTGGACGACCCGGAGAACAAAGTGTGTAGATCAAGGGTGTTTTGGGGTGTGTGTGTTGTCATGTCGTGACTTAGCAGAACTTCTGACAGTTCATCACTCACACGAACTTTAGACAGACTACCTCTTCCTCCACCTCTTCCTCCACCTCTTCCTCTTTTCATCCTCTCTTAACTGCATTATATACTTTAGTATATTTAGTATAGTGTGTTTTATTTCAATCCACCGTCAGTGTTGACGTTTTAGTTTAGGCATACTTACATTAATTATTACGTTTATAATAATGGTTAAACGTTAATCATCTGCGATTATTATTACTATTGAAAGGTTTAAATAGCACAACACATCTGACATAAATGTATATAAAAAAAATACTTAAATAGGGCTGTGAATGTTTTTTTTTTATATGTTTTCCTTTTTTTGTTAAGTCCTGGAGTGGCCCTCATGACGTCATGGTCTTGGCGTGCAGTAGATATAAGATCATTAAAAAACACTCCGATCAGATCATATCTAGAATAATAATCATAATAATCATGAGTATACGTTTAAAATAGCCTACATGTATTCCGGTGTTGGGAATGCTGTGTCTGAGATCCCACAATTAACGCGTTGACCTGACCGCATGGCAATTAAGAGGCTGCTCTTATTTTTATTTATAATGATAACAAAACGGACGAATGACGGCAGCGACAGTCATCGTTACGTGTCAAATATTCTTATATTGTTGTTAACATAGTCAAATAAACTAAAGCTTGTTTACCAAGCCTTGTTTTCATGGACTATGGATCTAATCACGCTTTGACTCTGGTGCATTTTATATTGGAAATGTATCAAAAATAACCAAGATTTAAAAAATAATAATCATCATGATTCTAAAATATATGAACATTGATACTTGCCTCTTAAGACTTGTTTGTTTCTGGACCATAAAGCAGGGGCCCCGTCGGCACCTCGCGCTTTGTATTAAGAACAACCTGAAACTCAATTGTTATTTATCACCAATCACTTACTTCCAATAATTCTCAGAAATATTCACATCAAATGCTAAGCTTTCAATTGTATGTACACATTTTATACATGTGTGTATTTGTGCAAATCATCAATTTATTCTGAAATCTCAGCACATTCCCCACTACTAATATCCAATGTGTGGCTGACCACTGATGCGTCTTCTCTCTTCTAGATTCATTGGGACTCGTCATCTTCAAGAGCAAATTGGCAGACTTGATTAAGCAGACTTACTCAAGGTGATAACATATATATTATATTTTTTTCATTCTAAGTGATTCAGACAGGACGAAGTCAACCTTTTGATTTGATCGTTCCGTCAACTTGATTGTTCTGCCTTCTGTTTTTCTATTTTATTATATATTTATTTATTATTTGATTGTGATTTCATTGTGCAATACTATCATGTGTACAGTTAGTGTCACTATTCTACACTTTGGATTTTAAACTGAACACACAATAAACCATACTTTTGCTCAACTTGAATAGCTTTTTTTAAATAGTCTTAGAATAATCTTATTCTAGAATAATAATTGTTTGCTTTTGTAAATATTCTGTAAATATTCCTAACGAGAGCAAACCACCATCACCTAATCAACGGATACAACAAACAAAAAAAACAGTCGATAAGGCGGAGCAATAATGTGTCAACAACTAACACGGCCTCCCATTCGTCACTCTCTCCCCCCCTCCCCACCTGCTTCTCTCCCGCAGGTCCAGTGAGAGCCGCCGCGTGGCCGAGTGTCTTGAGTTGAGTTGAGTGACTGCTGCTTGAGTGGCGAGATGACAGCCGAGTGGCTCCACCTGCCGTCGCCGTACCCCCCCGGCGTGGACCCGCTGTGTGGTGCAGAGTTGGAGGCGTGGTACGAGGACCTGCAGGACATCCTGGGCTCCGACGCGGGCGGGGCCAAGCTGGCACGCTCTGCCCCGCAGTACACCGAGGTCAGTAGTCTGGTCCTGGTCGCCCGTGGCTGCCGCCCGTCTCCCATGGCTTTTATCTTTGGCGTATGGTTTTTAGAATCACATATACACACACACACACACGGTCATGTGAATTGTTTAACAAATGCTGAATATCGTTACGCATTGTTTTAACGGAATTTGATTTAGAATTGAGATTTTTCTACATTTTTAGATTTAAAGATTTCTTTTGGGTGTTTTTTGTGTTTTTTGGCGTCAACGTCTCATCTTGTGTCTCGGGTGTTTTCTCCGTTTCTACAGAAGGAGCCCGAGTTCCTGGATGTCCTGGAGAGCTGCTCCCTCACCTGGCTGACGGACGGAGGCCAGACGTGGGCCGAGGGCGTCCAGCGTGTCACCGAGGAGATCCACCCCGCCCAGCCTCTCCACCACAGCTCCACTTCATCCTCCTCCTCTTCCTCCTCCTACTCCGCCTCCGGCCTGAGTCCGGCCGCGGCCACGGAGGAGAGGCGATCAGGCGATGGCGGTGATGGTGATGGTGGTGGCGGCGGCGAGGGCCGGAGAGGCGGGGACAGTGACCTGCTCCCCCCGGAGTTCTTCGAGTTGCTGAGCGAGGGAGGAGTGGGGGTGGTGGATTCCAGCGGCGCGGTGGTCGGCAGCGGATACCATCACCACCACCACCACCACCACCCCGACGACCACCACCACCACCACCCCCATCATCAACACCCCCATCATCAACACCTCAGCCAGACCCACGCCCAACGCCCCGCCTCCCCTTCCGCCAGCGAGGACGAGCTCCCGTGCGTCCCCGCCTCCCCGTCCTGTTCCTCTTCCTGCGGCGACGACGACGATGACTCCTCTTCGGCGCCCCAGTCCCCGGCCCAGAACGGCTCCTCCCCCTCGTCGCCAGTCTCCTCGCCGTCCATCTACACGCCATCGGCCGCGCCTCCTCAGCGTCTGGGAAAACGCCGGAGGAGCAGCAGCGGCGGTGGCGACCAGACGGGCGGCCCCAACGCGTACGTCTCCTCCTCGTCTTCCTCCAGTCCCCGCTTCTTCTCCTCCTCCTCCTCCCCTTCCGCCGCCACCACCACCACCACCACCACCACCAACAACATCTCCTCCTCCTCGTCCTCCTCGTCGCCATCCTCCACCGCGGCCAAGAAGAGCCGGAAGGAGCGCGAGCAGGAGAACGAGAGGAAGGTGCAGGAGCTGACCGATCAGAACGAGCGGCTGAAGGCGGAGATCGACCGCCTGGGCGAGGAGGTGCAGAGGACACGGCGGGCGCTGATAGAGCGGCTGGTCAACACCAGGAAGTGATGCGTTTGGGTCGGGGGAGGGGGCCGAGGCGCTCGCCAAGGTAGGCCGGGTTCTGGACTTTGGAGTGGGTGGGGAAAATGGCGACTGTGGTGGACGGTGATGGTGCTTGTACGGTGTCCATGAAATGCATCTTTAGACACGAGGAGAAACCAAAGACTTGTTTTCTTTTTTTTCCGAAATGAAGGGAACCGTGGAGCGAGATGGTAATATTATGAAAGAATGATGAAAGTGGCAGAGAGCACGGGCTGCAGCGGCATTGCGGCAAATGTAGAGCGAGAGAAAGAGAGAGAATGAGAATGAGAAAGAGAATGAGAGAGAGAGGGGGAAAGACTGCATGCAAGGGAATGGGAGGTTAAAGAACTTGGGAGGGAATACCATGCAATGTTTCTGATAAGTGCATTTAGATTGTAGAAAAAAAAAAAAAATACAATCAATTTCCAATTGAAGCATTGCACAATTCAGCACGGTGCAAAGCCGTTAGTGTCTTGTATGTGAGGAATGGACGTTGACGTCGGATGTAGAGAATGCATTTCATTTACACCATCTTGCAATAAATTGTAATTCATCGTTTAAGGGCTACGATTTGGCTCAAAGAGATTACTTTTGCCCCACAATCATTGAGAATTCAGGAGCTCAGGAAAAATTGAAGTACTCAGTGAAGGCAGTTTTTTTTACCAACCCCTTTTTGTGTGTGTGTGTGTGTATTTGCATTTTATTTGAGTAGGACCCAGCGAAACTTTCTATGCTGACCTTTTTCTATACAAATTAGTAGTAGAATTCCTGTGTATTACTCAATCCCAATTTACTATTTTTATATAGTCCTGTATTATATCTAATTTTACTGTAACACCTAATGCTGTAATATACCAATATCCATGTTACCTTTTCCTTGTAGTCGCTACGATGGTGAACTGCAGCCTTACTTGCATGGTGTTTTATATTGACTTCATGTCTTTTACCATAGCCAAGTTTGGTTTCATGTAATCTTTTCATTTGCAATAAAAAAACAATTAAATTGTTATGTTTTAGTGTTGTGTGATATTTTACGGAACGCAATTTTACTGTTAAAAATGCAATTGTGCACACCATTTCAAGTCGTGTGAGGATTAAATACTGAGGTTAAAACACATTTTCGGGGGACGTCAAATTTAATATTTTCATATGAATTTATTTTCAGCAAAATGGCATAAGAACAACGTCCAGGGAATATCTATAAAAACATTGTAGAATTCGATATGTAACACGTCTGCGATCTCATCACGTAGCGAGGTATAAAATGGGTTCTCTTTTTGGTGGAGGGATTTTTTTCTTCCATTCTGTCGCTGTACTCAGTCTGCCTCGGCCTCCCGGTGTCCTAGCCAGCATTTCTTTAGTCCTCGGTGCCAGGACTACTACATTGTCTCAGATCCCATCACGGCTTTTTGCCTTAAGCTAAAACCCCTCTCTCTCTCTTCTCTCTCATTTGATCACTCGAACCATAGTGTGAGTCATCCCCGAGTTGACTAACCTCCGTCAATTTATTTCTTCTTGCCCTTCAGAGGAGCGGGCTCGGGGTTCTTCCCCTCGGCCAGGGCCAGCTGTTTCTTCAGGTCCAGGAGCTTGTTCACCTCCACCGTGATCGCCGCCTTCTCCGCCTTCTGGGCCTTCAAGACTCTCACCTTGTCCCCCTGACGTGGGCAAACGAGACGCTGTGTCATGAAACATTTTACACACCGCGGCGGACGGCACCAGAGACCCATTGTTATTAGAATAGATATGCGCACACAAAAACAAACGCAAATGTGTAAAGTTTTTGTTTTATCCATCACTTTTACGCAGGACATTACAACGATAGATCAAGCAGTATGAGTCAGTGGAGTAATTCAGTTTGAAATCACACCACGATTCATGAGACGCGTATCGAAGAAGGTTACACCCTGTTTTATCCCAATTGTAAATCATTTCTCATTCCACAACACAACTAATGAAAAAATAAATACATGTCACAGAGTGAATCATTCAGAGAGACAAGGCGGTCGGGTCATTATATAGACCAGCCAGTCAGGCCTAACAAAGCGTCGTTAGTAACTGAATTACTAACGGCAGTGGACACCAAAACATCCAAGTAGTCACACGGTTCACCAATCAGCCAATCAAAGAAGGTTCCATCAATTACCCCAATTTTAATGAACGTCTCAACACTACTACGACAAAACGTTTTGAAATAAATGCACTACAAGTAAATCATTAGGAGAGACGAGGAGGCGTGCGTTCAAGAATCATCATTCAAATATCGTAGACCGACCAGTCGGCACAAACGGGGCGTCTGATCCGACGGACGGCGAGCTCACCTGCTCAGCCACGGCCTGCGTCAGCTGCTTGGCTTTCTCCGGGTCGGCGCCGCTCGCCACCGCCCCGTCGTTTGCGGCATCAGTACCTGGCGTGGCATCAGGACCTGGCGTGGCGTCAGGGGCCGCTGGTTTGGTACCGGCGGCGTTCTGGGCCAGCCACTGGGCCTGGGAGAAAACCCCCAAAATAAAACCACCATGAATGAGAGGCAAACGACGCTCCTGATAAAACTGTATCAACACACGTGACGGAACTGACAGAAGACGTGTCCAGAAGCACACGGGACACGACGACGAGGGGTGAGAACACACACGGTGTTTTGGTGAAGCGCTAATGTTAGTCGGGCTCATCCGATGAAAACAACACGGCTACAGTTGCACTACGGTGACACCGACACACACGCACACACACACACACACACACACACACGGGCCTGGATACCTTCTCAACGGGCAGCTCGTCCTCAGGCTAGGGGTGAGACAGGTTAGGGAGACGGTTAAAAGGGAGCCGGGTGCTGGTGTAGGAGACGTGTTCTTTGTATCCATGTACTTCCCTCAAGTCGTTCATAATGATTCACTCAACTTGACCAGACTGGCTCCAGAACACATTATTGGGTTGTAGCAGCGTACAAGTATTTCTCCTTATCTTAATTATTTATAATGAAAAAGGTGAAAATGGTACATTCACAAGATCTGACCGAGCGGAGGCACACCACCATTACGCTTCATGAACGTCACACACCTGCTGTCCACCGAATCTCTTCTTCAAAGCCTCGATCTGATCCGCCTCCAACTTCTGGAACAATGGACTGACCTGCAGACAGAAAATAATCACCGGCGATGACTAAAGTACCGAATCAAAAGTTGAACTCTAACACGCCAGAGCACACATTAGATACCTTCTCAATCTGTAGCCGAGACATCGGGAAACCCGCAAAATGTTGCTTCGCACGACCAAGATCAAACCGGAGGGTTTACGCAATTATTGTGAATTTTCTGATCTTCAATCATCAGAGGACAGACCAAAAACCCAGGGCGTTGTAAAAGGTGGAATAATAATAATGGGATTTGAACTGGTGGCCAAACGCATCAGCGTGCGGGGGGGTGGAGAGATGACAGGACGGGTCGCTCCTCATCTCGGTGTTTTCCTGAGCTGTTGTCAGTCGGCGTGGCAGGCTGCTCGGGGAACGTCACGGCACATCCAAACCCTGGCATTCTGGCCCCAAGTGACAAGTGGCTCCAGGTTAACTTGCTGCAACGAGGCCGGGACATAAATACACCTGCTGGGCTACTGTGTGTGTGTGTGTGTGTGTGTGTGTGTGTGTGTGTGTGTGCTTGTGGGTTTGTATGTGTTCATGTGTGTGTGTGTGTGTGTGTGTGCATGTGGGTGTCTGTGCTTGTGTGTTCATGTGTGTGCATGTGTCTGTGCTTGTGTATGTGTGTTCATGTGTGTGTGTGTGTTCATGTGTGTGTGTGTGTGTGTGTGTGCGCACGTGTATAAATTGCATATAAATGCGTCGGTATACACAGAGCGACATATTATTTGTTGCATGTTCTTGGGTCATTCTGGTTAAAATGGTATACAGCCCGTTATGCCGTGTGCAGTGTGTGCGTGGGTGTAGACGGGGCCGAGATGTTCATGTGTAAATGATATCAATGTGCCAGTAAACATACGACATCGACATGCTTAATTAATACGGGGCGTTGCCTGGTCTTGGGTCAGCCGGGGGGAGGACAGTCCACTAGCCGAGGACAGTCTAGTGATTAGGGGGTTTGAACCCCAATGAGGGCGGTGTACCTTGAGCAAGATGACCGACCCCTCATTACAGCTGCTGTCGGTACCATTTGAGAGGTGAGAGGAGAGAGAGAGAGAGAGAGAGAGAGAGAGAGAGAGAGAGAGAGAGAGAACCGAAACGAGCGGAAGAGCAAGACTTTGAAAGTAAACAACCCAGAAAACTGTCCCCTCCCTCCCTGCTCCCTCCATCCGTAAGTTTCTCTGCCATTGAGAAGTGTTGCATTCACTTGCCTGTAATTGACAGTCGGGCTGTACCCAACGCACAACTTTCCAAGTTGACTCCGATTCGCCAGTGCAATCGATTATTCGATTATTCGTGGCAAATTAAAAAATAAATACAAATGAAACACGTTTCCAGTTTTAAACGCCGTTGAAGTGACTCGATAAATCCATAGGCTGAATCCAACCTTAGACGAGAACCGATGTGAATAAAAAAAATTATGGATATAATTATACTTTTTTTTTTTAAAGCTGGATGTGAAAGGCAGACTCGCGGTGCAGGTCACCGCGGGTCTAACGGTGTTACCTGCTGGAACCTGACCGGGATCACCTCTCTTTTTGCCCTGCTTTAACGCCATTGCTTCGGCTTTTCAGTTTTCAATTAACATCGTTAGACCCACCGCGGATTGTCCCATATAGT
>OOFB01016934.1:0-10424 GCA_900323305.1 Trachyrincus murrayi | reverse complement strand
CTGGCACGTAGCGAGGACTGAGAATGAACAACAGCGTACATAAGACAAGGGTTGCTCAATCAGTCAGTAACAGATTCTGATTCAGCAATCCCTGGCTAATTGATCTTCATGCTATAGTTCACAAAGTGTGTGTGTATGTGTGTGTGTCTGTCTGTGTGTGTGTGTGTGTGTGTGTGTGTGTGTGTCTGTCTGTCTCTTGTGTCTGTGTGTGTGTGTGTGTGTGTGTGTGTGTGACTGACGTGTGATGACCTTTACAGATTAATGTGTACATATGAAGTCATCTCCCGCAGAAAGGCACAGACACAAAATCAGTAGAGACATGCTGGCTCGACGTTTCTCATAAACGCAGTTCTCTGTCTTGGGATGTCAGTCTTGCGGATGGTTGAAATGCACATGTATGCTAAAGACATGCCACCGGCCATCGCGCTGGAACCTCGGGGGTCTGGCGTGCATGTGAGAGGGGTTATTGTGTGAGAGCATTCGAGGTAATGCAATCACTCGTGAAATGGGAACTCGTGCGCCACGCGGATCCTAAGCTAAGCCCGTGCAATCATGTGAATCCATATGGTATTGATCAGCTGGAGGAGGCGGCCGTGATCTATGTGGTGGTGGTGGTGGTGGTGGAGGAATGAGGGAATTTCTGCGTCAATATCCATCAGTTCCGACGACAGAATGTGATTTCAATCATCGTCCCAGGGTTTTCTGTTTTAACTGCGAGCAGCTGTTGTCTCGCGGGGACTTTGTGACGTTTACGACGTGGGCGTGTGTTTTAATAAAAGTGACTAATGGGCCAATACTACAAGTGAGGCTACTCATCGTTTTTACACGCTCAACGCATCACCTGTTGATTACGGTTATATAGCCTGAATAAAATGCATCCTTCAAGGCACCACGACAGCGCCAAGTCTTTCAGCATCTGGAGTATGTCCTGCCTAACCCTACAGTCCCATTGGCTCACTAGCTTGCCCGCCTTTCTCTTCCCCGTGGCACGGGGCTCCGTTGCCATGGCATCGGCGAGGGTATTCATGCTGTGCATGACAAAGGGTATAATGTCCGCGTAGCGGATCTTGGATTACGGGAACACAAAGTTCTCCAGCCAGCAGGGAAAAGACGGTAGCACGCCGAAGCCTCCGCTATACGGTCACGCCCGCTAACGTTAGACTCAATAAACACCAATCCACACGCTGCGTCTTCCTTCCACTTCCTCCCCCCCACCACCCAGACTTTATTCCAAATAAACGCACTACCCTTAACACAAACACCTTTGTTTCAGTATGTTGTGTCTTCTTTTCCACGCTGGTCTGTGCTGCTGTGACAGGGAAGAGACGCTAGCTACGTGGTATGTATCGCGTTAGCCCCCCGGGACATTTCTCTCTGTTCAGTTGGCTTATAGGATAAGAGCTCTCCAGCAGGACATCCTGTTTAGAAGCAGGTAGTGGAGGCAGGGGGGGGGATTCCTTACATGCATACATTGCACACACACACACACACACACACACACACACACACACACACACACACACACACACACACATTGCACACATGCGCGCGCACACACACATACACACACACACACAATGTACATTTTGATGAATAGTTTGTACAGTTCGGTCGTAATAAGTCAAATAATACTAATAATAAATGTATTCTGGATAAAGAGAGAAAAATTATACCATGAGATCATATCACCTTGTTTAATACATGTAATAAATGAACAGGTATTCCAATGTATATAAATTATCAACATTGCATTTGCTGCAGGAATTACTTTTCCATCTTGATTAAGGAGAACATTTTCATCATCCTGCACTAAATCTGTCCGGTAAAATGTTTTGTCTGTAAATCTTTGACATTGAAAAGTTGAAAAAAAAACATTCCTTTCTGTGTGTGTGCGTGTGTGTGTGTGTGCGTGCATGCATGTGTGTGTGCGTGTGCACTCTAGTATGGACCACTGAAGTGGTTCAAGTGTGAATGTTGTAAATGTTTACTTAAAAGAGAGAGTAAGCTTGGCAGTGTTTTTACTAAATTACCTGGGGTTGATGGGAGAATCACTCACACACACACACATACCTTTTTCTATTAATATTCAGACAGTTTTTTTATTACCTGTTAGATTATTAGATTACTATAATAATCATCTGTTTCTATAAATCACATAATTGTGATTGAGCTGTGTGTCACCTCCTCCTCGTCTGGTATTTAATCTATAACTAACACTATACTATTGCCCAGCCCCGTTGCGCCTAGGAATGAACAATTCATGGAAATATGATCGAAATCGCAATATGGCCAAAGTGCAATATCCAAATTGCAGGAGCTTAAATTTTTTGATAAGGGTAAAATGTGTAAATGTATAAGATTATAAATGAAGTACTGTAGAGCTGCAGAGATGTCCTGGCCTGCAAATGTTTTTCTCCAGATGTAAGAAACATGTTTGTTTGGTACAGACACATGTCACATCATGATTTTAATAGTTTTTTCAGTGAAAATGAAATTTGTGATGCAAAAATGATCATTCCCACTAATAGTGAATCATATCGCAATCGCAATATCTGTCAAAATAATCGCAATATGATTGTTTTTTACGTTAGCGTTCAGCCCCCGTCCCGTCTTCCTGAGCTGTAGCTCATTAACTAAAAGCGATGTTCCGGTCCCTTGCGTGAGGTCACGTGGATGAAGCCGTGGTCTCTCTCAACACAGCCAAGATTCAGATCATTTTCTGCACTGGCTCAAACTAGCTTGTATGAAACGTCATGGAAACCCCCTATAGGTCTAAATATCGGTAATATTAAACATAACGCCACATAGGGCCTATGGCAGATTGAGTGATATTTTTCTTGCTTGTCACAGAGCTGAAATCTCTTTTCTTGGCAGGTTTTATGCTGTGGTATCCATTTAATATACTAGCCTTCAATGTTCCGCTTAATCGACCTTGTGGAATAAAAAAGCGTAACCAAGGACATTTCAATTGTGGCCTCTCTAGTGCGTGCTTTAAAAAGCTGCAGTCAACTGTGGACTATAATGTTATTTTAAAATAATGAATCACAGTCTTATGTCTGCGGGGCATAGCATTTCAAATGCTTCTTGTCTCTGTCACAGACAACATTTCGAGCAAATTAGAAGCAACCTGTTGTTTTAGCATGTTAGCACACAGTCGGGCAGATAAAGTATTGAGAAGCAGCTCTATATAGGTGTTGTATCCAGTCCCAACATGGGTGTGGAGAAGCTTTGATGTCACTGTGCCTTGAGGCCTTTTCTCGTGGTACGAAACAGAACATAGCTAGTGAAACCCTGCGGAGAACAATCACTTTGTTCAACTAATTTAATTGTCTGATTTATGTATTATATTTATGTATTTACTGTAATTGTCTGATTTATGTATTTGGGGATCCGTGGAAGTCTTTGGTGATGAGATGAAACAGCTCTAACATGCCAGTGTTCTGTGTGTTTGTTTGAAAGGCACTCCTATTATCATTTCAAAGCGCTGTGGCTTCCGTTTGATGAGCGACCACGGTTTGGGAACGTGTCAACTCCAACTCTGGGCCATGATTTTGATTTTGATCTGGGAGGTTGTATATGGAAGAAGTCGACCCAGTGTTTTTACAAGGACAAAATGTCTCCGAGTCATCTTTCTGTTCAGCCTATTTTTCTTTCCTTGTCTCTTTACTTATCGCAGAACATTGGTCTACAAGGCAACCCCCTTGGGATGACGAGTGGGGTTTCATGCTATGGGGGTGGGATATATGACCCGACCGGCAGACAGACTTGTGGTCAGGGTTTGGGCGGGTAATGGAATTCTGTGGCCTGCCTCTATAGAAGGAATTTCACTAGCATTCAGGCAAGGTTGACATAACCAACACGAGTAGACCACCCTAGTCATGATTTAAAATGTGGCCGTGGTTTGGAATGTGAACTTTCAGTTCCTGCACATTGGAGTGTGTTTGTTATGGCAAAGAAGAAGAAGAAGAAGAACAACAAGTCAGAGGCTACAGCTATTTTGCCCAGGTGACCTTTAAACGGTGTGGATTACAGCGAGACCCACCTGTTTGACCCAGGAATGTGTCTGTTTGTGTTTCAGGTGACTTGTCTCCGATCCAGATGTCGCCGGTCTCGCAGTCCCAGTTTATTCCCCTGGCTGAGGTGCTGTGCTCGGCCATCTCGGATATGAACTCATGCCAGACCACCGTCACCCAGGAAGCGCTCGTCAACCACATGAGCAAAGCCCATCCAGGTAACAACACAGCCAGATGGTCTAGTGGTCAGGGTGTTCGACTCCCAGCCGAAAGGCCCTGGGTTCGATCCCTGATGTCCACAGCCTACCTGTAGGCATCCCGATATGCCTTAATGATGTGTCTGAATTCACTGTAAGTGGCGTTGGATAAAAGCATCTGTTAAATTAGCAATAGAAAGAAAACATCCTCAGCCCATACTGAACAAGGCTGCCACATACGTATCCAGTTCTCAGTTTTCCTATTATCCATCCTTAATATTCTCAAATAAACATGATAAACTTACTGCCTTACTGCCTTTGTTCTCTACATCCCAGGAATGACCATACCGACTCAGGACATCCTGTACAACGCTTTGGGTGGCATGATTAAGGAGCGCAAAATCTACCACACAGGGGAGGGCTACTTCATTGTGACCCCGCAGACCTACTTTATCACCAACAGCCTGGTCAGAGAGAAGAACTGGTGGGCCTCGCCCTCGGGGGATGACCCTCCCTCCCCCCCACCCATCACCTACCTGTTGAGCAACGAGTCTTGCACCGTGGACAGCGCTCACGCTCCCCTGGTGGCGCACTGTAAGTCCTGCAGCTGCTTCGCACCTCCTCAAGCATCGTCCAACAACGCCACGACGCCAACCACCGCGGCCACCGTCCCGCCCTCCGTGGTCCCCGACGGCCACTCCGTCTCCATAACCATCAGCGAGTGCACGGGCAAGAGCCTGAAGTGGCCGCGTCCGGCCGAGCACAAGCCCACGCTAGTGCATCAGTCCACTTCCACGGCCGCGGACTACCAGCCCAGTGAACTTAGTAAAACCACTGGGACCACCAACGCCACGAGCCGCAAAGACAAAGACGGCAAGGACAACAAGTCGGGAAGGAAATTTGGCCTCAGTCTTTTCTGGAGGAATGGAGGGAAGAAGGAAAAGCCAAAGAAAGAGTATGCTTCGTTTTCGGGTCAATTTCCTCCGGAGGAATGGCCGGTCCGGGACGAGGAAGACCTCAACAACCTACCGCGTGACTTGGAGCACGCCATCATCAAACGCATCAACCCTGAGCTCACCGTAGACAATCTGACACGGCACACGGTCCTCATGAAGAAGCTGGAGGATCGAGGGGAGAGAGTGATTGAGAAGGTGCAGGAGAGAGTCATCATCGATAAGGGGGACCGGGTGGACAGAGGCGTGGATAAGGGAATATCAACTGAAATCCTGACCGTCTCCAAACCCCGGCACCATCAGTCATTGCGGGGGGCAGGGGCGGGCAGGAGGTCTGCCCCCAAGGCTTCTCGCAGTAAGCGGAGGCCCTACTCCGCCAGGGAGAAGCACAGGGAAAAGGACAAGGAGAGAGCTAGGAACAAGACCCATATATGTGAGGAGGAATACCCAGAGGAGGAGGACTTCGTCCCCTCTCGGCTCCAACCAGACATCCATGTGGATGAGCTAGAGCACCTAGAGGAAGCTGGAGCTGGGGACGCGAAGTGCGTGTATAAGAAACGCATCGATAACCCTTTCCACGCTCAGCCGACTAATGACACCGCAGTCCCGACAACGCTCACCGCCAATTGCCAGAGAACCGTCGGCAACAACAAAGGGCACAGGAGACGGGACACAAAAGAGAGTCGGACATCGGTGGCCGGAAGGAAGGAGCGAGCAGGGCTTCGCTCCACCAAGTCATGGGATCCGCATCGGGCCAAAGTTATTGCACCAGAGACGCAGCATGCGGGCAAGTCCTGCACCCCCGATGACAGATATGCCTGTCTCCGCGAGAGGGACCTCGCTGCCGATAATCTCCTCCAGGCGGAGATGAAGCTCAGCCGAGAGCTGCCCTCGGGCTACAGCACAGCCTACCCTCAGAGCAGCACGCTGAGGATAGACGACAAGCTCAGACACCAGGCGGGGCTGACCAACGTGGAGGCCAGGGCTTCAGAGGACAAACCCAGGCCTACGCAGGAGCCGCAGAGCAGGGGTTCCGCGGACATCCACAGGCATCAGATGGAGCACACGCCTGCGGAGGTCCCTGCTAACATCTCACCATACTCTGATGCCGGCGTTGTCCTCCCTACTCATCTGTATGATTCGGTGTCAAAAACGCGTAACCCGGTGGTGCCTTGGACTGAAGCTAATGCTTCTCTTCAGCGGAGACACTCCCTCAGGCATGCCGAGAAACAAGAAGATAACACGCACAGGCCTGATCTGCTCCACTCACACCAACAGCCTGGGGATTTTGCAGCAAGTCGACGGCAAGAGGTAGCAGAAGCCAACGTCACTGTGAGTGTGAACGGAGCCCCGTTTAGCAGACAGGAGCTGGCGGCCGACAGCGGCTCCTTGTCGACAAACAGCCACGACTTCGTAGAAGATGACCACCGGCTCTATCAGTACGAAGAGGAAGACGAGGATGCCTGCAGCTCCTTGTATTTGAACGAGGAGGAGACTGTAGACGGTACACCCTACGTCCATGGCCACCATGTGGTTTACTCGGACTACGACGATATGCATTACCAAAGGTTCCCTCACATTCAGCCTCACAACCCTCACCGCTACCAACCACAGGCCCAGTCCAGCGTGCCAGAAGACTGGGATGGCAGCATAGCTCATACAGACAGCTTTACTGCAGCCACCCAGGGGGAAAGCTCTGTGAGTCCCAACAGACTAAGCTGGAGTCATCAACATCACAGTCAGATCAGTAGATCCCCAGGATTCCAGAGTGAGGCGGGCCCCAGGCGAGCAACACTGCCCACGGGGGAGCCACGGCAGGGGGGCAGTCTCAGCCTAGACCCCCTGGAACCCCCTGAGGCGGCGGACATCAGTATCTTTGATTACTGCCAGACCAGCGAGGTGGAATCCGACGCCGAAACCGTCCGCCGTTCTGTCGGCGAGGGAGACGGCGAGTCTGCTCACTGGAGGGCAGAGCTGGAGGAGGAAGCAACGGAGGAAAGATCGGAGAGGGTGGTGAATAACGGAACCCCTCAGAGCCATGTGGTCGGACTGAGCATGCCCAGTGGAGCCGGGGCAGATATGGGGGAGACTGGAGAGAGCCAGAGCATCACAGGGGATAGTGGCATAGACTCCCCGAGGTAAATGGATACATTTGGATGGACTTTGGATGAAAGCGTATTAGTAATGGTATTTTATTGCTATTTTAAGTACCATATAGATATTTATAGACCATATCCTGTAACAGGAGCCCTATCCCCTCATGGTATTGTCAGAAATAGTGTACGTAGTGCAGGCTTATACCCCCATCTGTGGACATGCAACAATCTGAGGCTCAAGGGACAGGGAATAATAATAAGCAGTATACTGCCGATAGTTAACCTCTGGGTTAGATGTCCAATTGAGTCCCTCAACAACTTGTGATTTTAGCCTTTTATGTAGCGTGCGACGAAGCTGAATAAACAGTACGTAGCCAATTACTGCACCTAGTGCTTACACAGGAGGGAGTGATTATCATAATAAGTATAATTACAGCCACGGTACTTTTTTATATTTTCATGCGAAAATGAAGGGAAGGGAAAACACTTTTTGCCATCAATTCGCTCCATTCCTTAAGGAGGTGAATATTTGGAGGGCAGGTCATATGTCAACTAAGAAAATGTGTGTGTGTTCTGTCCTGTAGGACCCGCATCAGCCTGGCCACCAACAACACGGTGATTCTGGAGGGTCTGAAGAAGAGAGGTTTCTTGCAGAACTTGGAGAAGCTGCATTCCAAGAGCAGCACTATACGACCGCAGAGCTCCCTGCTGCAGCTCACACCCGTTATGAATGTATAGTGGAGGTTCTCTCGGTTCCTCCTGCCTTGTTCACCGAGAGACGGGCCAACGCTGTACCAAACTGTTCCTGAGTGACTCCCCGTCACGAAAACACAAAACTCATGGATGCAAGGTGTATTATGTACATATGTGTAATTTAAATGTTTTTGTACATGTTTTAATGCAATATATTCTAATAGCTGTACGTATACAGAGCATATGATCTGTGATTTATAAATGTAGGGTTTATTTACGCCTATTAACTGCACATTGAATGTTTGTTTTTTTTAATCTACATTTTGTGTCTGGAAAATAGAATTTTTCCCAGCATTTTATTTTTGTCTTTGAGTCTTAGCAAATAATCAAATAAATCATAAATGTACACAAATCTCTTTTCATGGAGTTGATTATTGGGGAAAACATGGAACACAAACATTACTTACACCAGTGCTGGTCCAGGATAAAAGGACACTTGTTATTTATAGAAAGTGAGCGTCCCTGGGTGATTCTAGAGGGAGTGGTGGGTTGGACAGCAGGAGACCTTTGCAGCCCACATCTCCATGCATGAAACCAATGGATGTTATGTAGGTGAGCTGCCTTCTGTTGATACTTTAAGAGATCATATGCCTTCACCCACGGAGCGAATTAGGCTGGAAAACCAGCCACCACTCTCTGGACTGCTGGTTAGCCATGTCTTGTTTTGAGTAAGTCTTTCAAGTGACTGGCCATATTACATTACTCTCCATGTTAGACGATACCCCAGTTAAGAGTCTGCATCAAGCAGGCAATACTCATAATAAATTGCACCACCGTGTGTTCATTGTAAAAAAAACAAGGCAGGCACGCGTTAAGTGAATATCTCCCCCTAGCTGCAGATCAGGGGTAATGCATCACAACAGCCGTTCCATATGCTTGGCCTAATACTCAACCTCGTGGCCCAAATTAACGAATCACGGTTAGTCACCACTAGAGATCAGATGATTAACTATTTCCCTTAAAGCAAGCATGGACAGGAAACCAGAGAGAGTCAATGACCTTTATTTATCCATACATGAGCCACTCAAATCGGGAAGATGTTACAGATTTCCCCTCAAGAGGCTTTTACGGATCACGGGTTATTTTAGCTCTACATTGGAGGTCATTGACGAGGATGGAAAAAATTAAAGACAATAATGATCATAACAGTGTCAACAGTAATATACATAAAAGCAAAAAAAAAAAAAGGAAAAGGTATCAGTGACTTCAAATTAAAATGTTGGGTAAGTATGAATAAGAACAAAAATCCTGAAAACCCTAACTTCGTTTTTCCAAATAACAGCTTAGCATACATTTCTACATGGCATGCAATAAGGCACCTATCTAACACAAGGAAGAAACCTATGCTACAGTTTGAAGCACAATTGTTATCCAAAAGAAAATATTGCTCACCATTTTACCGCCCATAAAAACAGTATTTCTTATTCCCTTTCATGTGACCCAAACCATATCTAAAAAAATACATCGGTTTGTAAAAGATATTTTACACAGACCAGTAAATAACGCGCCATCCCATGGAATCAGATATGGGTCGTGTAAAAGCACGTTTTCTTTTAAAGTCTTGTAGTAATTGTCTTTATATTTACATTGTACTGCGCAGTTTGACCAAATTGTGACAATTTTGCATCATATGTCACAGGATTCAGCCACCCGGTGCACGGATCACTTCACGTCTCCAAAACAATTAAGAATCTGGAATTCATGGGGGGAATAAAACTGTAAATAAGGAAGGACACAGGGTATTTTGCAGTATGCTATGCAGTATGTTTATTTAACATTATGCATTTTCCTCATAGCTAAAATGGAACCCAGAATAGGGGGGGGGGGAGGCGGGGCTATGCAAAGACTGCCGTCTATACAACAGTAGAAAAACCTTCTAACGAATGGAGAGAAAAAAAACAGCCTGATGAATATCTTTAGATTGTTTGATTGGAGCCCAATTTCTTTGTTTTTACTGCGATGTGAGCACCTGAACCGTCATCCGGTGGCTCACGCTACACCGGTAGCGAAAAAGGTGGGGGAGAAAAAAAGAGTGGAGCCAGAGTGGATCTTGCTATCAAAAATGTCATCTTCTGGATCATAACAGCACACGAGTAACCTATACATATATATAAAAGAAAATCTTCAATTATTTACATAGAATTTCTTTTTCTTTTTTTGCTTAACATGGGACTTATCGGAAAAACTGCCGGTCTAAATCATCAAGACAATATAACTTTTCTTGATCGCCAATCGCATCAGTCGCCCCGTGAGTCGCATCTCAGGACGTTACACGCGCCCGCCTGAAGGAATATTCACTGAACCATCACATAGCCAGGTCAGAAGGGCAAGCGCCGTCCAGGTAACATTGTTACTATATCAAATCACTTTTTTTCTCTTTCCTTTTAAAAGCATTCAGAAGGTCCTGGACTA
>OOFB01016928.1:24613-39613 GCA_900323305.1 Trachyrincus murrayi | reverse complement strand
ATACATACATACATACATACATACATACACAGGCTACATACATACATAAATAGACTACATACCTACATACATACACAGACTACATACATACATACATACATACATACATACATACATACATACATACATACATACACAGACTACATACATACATACATACATATACAGGTTACATACATACATACATACATACATACATAGGCTACATACATACATACATACATACATAGGCTACATACATACATACACAGGCTACATACATACATACACAGGCTACATACATACATACATACATACATACATACATACATACATACATACATACATACATACATAGGCTACATACCTACATACATAGACTACATACCTACATACATACATACACACACAGACTACATACATAGGCTACATACATACATACATACATACATACATACATACATACATACACAGACTACATATATACACAGACTACATACATACATACAGAGACTCCTTACACTATAGTAAGATGCTTTGATCCAAAATGACTTACAAGTGAAGTTGTGTACAATCAGAGCATTCATTCAAAATTGGAGTGTGGCAGGTTGGAGGATGCAAGCGATAATAACTACTAGAGCTGAAATAAGTAAAAAAAAGC
The DNA here is from genome assembly GCA_900323305.1 of Trachyrincus murrayi. Lineage (NCBI taxonomy): Eukaryota > Metazoa > Chordata > Actinopteri > Gadiformes > Macrouridae > Trachyrincus > Trachyrincus murrayi. The sequence continues at coordinate 38,973 of OOFB01016928.1, read as the reverse complement.
TGGAGTAAGAGAAAAGCAAACAACAGAATACAACCTTTTTTCTCTCTCTCATTCTCACACAAACACACTAACACACACACACACACACACACACACACACACACCAGCACACACACGCACACACACACACACACTTGACTTCAGCCACCCAAGCTATGGACTGTTCACGTTGCTGCCGTCTGGTAGATGTTACCGGAGCATCCGGGTATGGACTACCATACTCATCACATGATCACCCCAATGTATGCACTGATCACTTCCTATGGACATTGTACCATCACCACAATTCAATGTTCATATTCCTCGGCACTCCTACCCTTTATATTTATAATATTTAATACTTTATTCCCATTGTCCGTATTCCCCATCCTTATAGTCTCTGGAACTGCTGCTAGTGTTATGTTTATTTTTATTCCTGCCATTTTCTTTGCTATTTTTGCCTCTTTTTAAAATGTGTATATTTTTCTGTGCCTACTACGTAGTTGTAAGAAGAATTTCACTGTTCAGAATGACCCTGTGTGATACTGGGCATTTGATGAATAAAACACTTTGACACGCACACGCACGTGTTCACAATCCATACAGCCCTGAGGAGCCTGCCTTGTTCCAGGAGAGGCCCTACACCTGCTGTATGAGGCCTCCTGGGGGTAAACGTTAAGGGAGAACCCTGCGAGTACACTACCACCACCCCCCACCTCACCAGCCTTCCCTTCCTCCACATGCAGCACTACATGCTCTACTATGAGGCCCACCACACCACTTCCTGGAGGCCACAACCCAGCATTGGCCCCGGGCCCCCCGGGCCACAGAGCCCCAGCCACCTGGCCTGGTTCTTAATCTCTCCTCCTCAACAGATTGTTGTTATGCTGCTGGTCTGGTTCGTCCTTCAAGCAAAGCGAGGGGCCCCAACGGTAAGGGGCCGCACACAGGGTCTGGTGGCTCTGTGCGTGGTCCAACCAGTTATTATTGCGCAATGCTTCTGCTTGTTTTGTCTCCATTTGGTTTGGGGGTTGTTTCCACCCTTGCTTGAAGTTGATAAGTATCATTTATGTTTTTAATTCGGAATCATAGGGTATTTTACACAATATTGATGAATGTTATGAAATCTGCTTTATAACATATAACATATATAACATATAATAACAATAAATACTAATTTAAGCAATGATAGCAGACACATACTAAATATCACAAACAAAATAACATACAAATTTGGAAAGTGTCACGTATGTGTGCTCATGAGAATTGAAATGGCGATTGGACGACGCTTATAACCGTCTTGTAGGTTCAGCCTGTCACGTGCCAGCCAGCAGTCGCCCACCCTCACCCCAAACAGGCAGCGGATAGCCACTGAGCTGCCGCTAGCAGCCTCGGCCCCTCTGACTTGTCCCGCTGCTTGCTGGGAAATCCTGAACCACCGAGAGGTGAGAGAGCCAAGAAGGAAGAAATGAAGCCTCTCAGCGGTGCTCTACCTGGGCTCCGGACATCAAAGCCTGCGCGGGGACCAGCAGGGAGGTATCTCTTTCAGTGCTGCTGCAGTGCCTGCAATAGGCTGGAGGGTTCAGTGCATTAACCCACATGTTGACACCGGGCCGGACACAGGGGAATAGAGAGGCAACAGCAGGCTGCTCTGAATTACATATAGCCCAGGTCTGGTGCTATAGGCGTGCACACACACATGCACGCACACACACTTTAAGACATGGTGTCATACAAAACACTGAACATCAGGTTTTTTTTCATTATTGTTTTTTTTCTTCATGACATGATATTACATGTATAACACCCCCCCCCCCCTCTCTACAACTCTCTATGCTTCTCTAGCTCTTAAAGAAGTTGCATCCAGAGTGATCTCTTTTTAGCTGTCACAGCTGTGTGTGCGTGTTTTGTGGACAGAGGAAGAGACACAGACACAACACAACCACATAGACAGATAGACAGATACAGGCAGACACTCTCACTCTCAAACACAAAACACACACACACACACACACACGGTGGGTTCAGAAGAGACACTAACGGTAGAACCAAAACAGACATCTACCATAACACCTGTGCAGACAGGAAAGATTACAAGATTAAGTTCATTGGTTCATCTGGGGCGGGAAAAGGCCACTCACTCATTATCACATTTATGATTTAAATGATTACTTTAATGGCTGTCCTTTAAATGTTTTTAAACTGTGATTCCTGCCCACGCACTATGAATGTCCTTTGTGTTTGAAGGGTACTATAGGCTAAATAAACTAAACCGTACCTTATGTTGTGTAATCAAAACACCAATGTAAAAAAAAACCGGTTGATTTTCTCAAGACATGACGTGTAAGACATGACTCACCTTCAAGGCTAACGACCGCAGTATTGGCCCTCCCATTATTAATATCGGAGAACTTTTACAACTTGGGCATAAATTCTTTACCCTTGTGTTACCTCGAGGCAAAGAAGCAAACGGAAAATTAAAAAAAATCTTCCTTCATCTCTGTCGGCAAACTAAGTCCTCACTGTAAACACAGCCAAAATGAAATTAAAAAGAGCTAGGAGGAAATGGAAGTTCTTGCATGTCTTAGAACTTATATGCACCTTGCTGTTTGAAGGATTAAGCCAATTAAACACACACACACACACACACACACACACACACACACACACACACACACACACACACACACACACACACACACACACACACACACACACACACACACAGCAAGGTGGATGTATAATGGGACAAGAAAGACACAAGAGGGTTGTTAACTGGACATATGAGAGGCTAATTTAAGTTATTTATTAAAATAAGATATGCTCCCCATGCTTTTGTGAATAACGAACATCGGCTGTGTTTAGAGCCAGAATAGAGAACTGGACTCTGGGGCTCATTCAAGTTGATGAGGTCAAAGGTTAAGATGGAAAGCCATTAATGAGCCTTCTGCTATCCATTCTCATTCACAAAAACCCACATATGTACCTGCACATATAGAGAACAGCAAACGTAGGCTACACAACACACGCATTTCGTACAGACAAAAAACGACAAAGAAAAAAAACTAAATTGTTCCTTTGAAGAGTATGTTCCAAGGAAACGTAAAACAAAAGATGCCCAACTTTGTGAGTGTGCTTTTGTGTCATGGCGGCCTAAAGCAGCTGTGATGATATGAGTGATGCCTCCACCTCTGTCACACAACCTCACTTGGTCTCCTGGTGGCCTACATACCTTGGCTTCCGCCACATAGAAATACCCCCCAGCGATCCCAAAATACACAGCAGGCAAGTTGGGCCTTATAGCCCTGCTGCCAGCCCAGGAGGCAGGGCGGCTGCTAGCAGAGGGGAGAGGGCCAGCGCGGTAGAGAGCAGCAAGCCCGGGCAAGCCGCTCCGCAACTTACACCTCGAAACGGCCTGCGATCTGTATTCAAACTCACAACCCGGGTACAACATACCACAGCGTTGAGGTTGAGCGAATTACACACTTGTCCGAAAGGCAACCATAACTTTGAATTGTTGCTTTCAGTGCTTCAGAGGTGAACACTAAAAAGTTACGACTGAACAAAGTATAAACAGAAGTAGATGTTTTTCTTCAAAATGAGTCATCTAGTCACGCAGTAATGCTGAGCGAGATTCAATAGCTCCCAGCCTTTATTTGTCATACGTCTATCCTCCGATAGGTTTTAAATAGGCGGACGAGTTCATTGGGGTTATGTGCTACTTTTCTGAAGTCTTGCCTGCCACCCTGTGGTGACATGTAGCTATTGCAACGGCCAATTCTTGAACAACAGAGGGCGCCAGAAGGCTTTCAATTTACAGGAAACTCCCTAGTTATTTTCCATGTTTAAAATGACAGTGATAAGGAAATGATTAATTATAAAGCTAACAAAGCCAACTGGGCAGTGAATAGTAATGTCGAAGTGTAGGGTTGCACCGGAACGTAGATAAATATATAATGTACTTCATCAGATGGGCTGGGCATAGCTGATAACCACCGGGTTAAGTAAAAACATATATTGAGTACACACCACACTCCGTAACCTTCATTACTAAAACAAAAAACATCACTAATACAGCTTTTAGCAAAACTACGAAAGCCAAAACAGCCTTTCTGACTATTATTAGTTACATCATGTAGACGAATGGACAAAAAAAAAATCAACTGACTACATATACTCATATGAACAATACTATGATAATATTAAGTAGTGTAATACTACTCACAATAAGGTGCTTCAACATTTAACCTTAATGTGACCATTTCAGTTTGAACCTTATGTATGGACTACTTGAGACACTGCATTTCCAGGGTGTCGCCGATTGTGAAACTGATAAAAAGTATTCATAACATCAAACATTGGACCAACATGACTGCACAGCATTCGTCTTCAGCCCAACGGTGATCGCTGTGAGAAGGAGCCTGGCTGTGCTGACTGTATGGCTTATCATTTATTTATTTGATCTTAATTAACAACTAAGGCAATCAAGGCGTACAGTGTGCTGCATTTTAAGACTATGCTTCAGCACTCAAATGCCTTCCCATGCATTGGTGCTGCTGAAAAAAAAATCTATAGCAGGCTGTCAAGACTGTGTGTGTATATTAGGTACTGTGCATTTTCACAAGGAACACTGACTTTGGAAGAACCAAGTGCTGACTTCTGTTTTGAATGTACAAACTACCCCAACCTACAGCGGTGTAGCATCAATCCGCAGCAAGCTGTACAGACATGCGCTGTTCCTTCCGTGTCATGGTCCTGCTGAAACAGCAGACCCCATCCAACTGAAGAGGTAAGATTGTAAAATAGTCATCCTCCACATCATCATCACTATCTTCATCTGAGCCTAGGGAAGATTCTGATGAAGAGGATCATGCTGATGAAGGTGAATGAGACGAGGAAGAGCATCAGCCACAGCAGCCAGTTGACGGCTTTCTTTGTGTGCTGCTCCAGACGCTCCGACTCGGTCTTCAGTTTCTCAAAGTTCATGTCGGCCTGCCGCATCGACTGGCTGAGTGTCTGCCAGAGGTGGAGAGGAAGGAAAACACAGTTCAGTTACTAACATGGATTACTAGCGATACACTTTAAAATAGACTATGGTACTTGTGGAGATGGTACTGTGGTTCTTGTGGAGATTTCATAGGATTGTACTTGAACACCTGAAAGAATTTGTTGGAGCCAATTTGTGAATTTTTACCTATATACTGTGATATCATATTTGCAGCCAGGAGAAGGGAATTGGAGTTTAATTAGAATGCGAACTGATTTAAAAATGTGATCAAGATCAACATTTATAAAACTTTAAAAACCGTCCATTAACTGCACAGAGACAGTACCACAATGCACCATAATAACCACAGTTTCATGATGGGGTGAGTGTCCAGCAGCCCACCTGGTTGTCCTGTTTGATGATGTTCTGGGCGGCCATGGTGTTGTTCTTTAGGTTCCTGGCCAAGTGCAGCATGTCCTCGGCCAGCTTCTCCTGCAGGTTGTGGTGCTGCTGCAGCACTGCGTCCAGCTCTGTGGCAGACTGGCGCTCATCCAGAGGTAGTCCCCTGATGAACACAGCAGCAATACAGGCCCTGTTAGCTGCCTGATGTCCTCGTTCCCCAGATCATGTGATTATGTAGATTATGTCATTAAGGAGCAGGTAGAGGTTAGAGCTCAAGCTTGCTCAAGGATGCCTTTTGGCTGAGTCCACACCCAACACCCTAAATGTGTGACAATTAATAGATATTGCAGTTCAACATTTGAACTATTGTGCCATATATTGTTCCCAGCTCTAGTCCTACTGACAAGGTGTGTGTTCCCAGCTCTAGTCCTACTGACAAGGGGTGTGTTTCAAGTGTTGAGAATTGGAATGATGTCAATGGACATCATATTTGAACAGCTTTTGACATCCATAAACTTTAAAAATACTTGAAAGACTAAAGTTTACCTTCTGTTTCGCAAATCCGTTTTCGAGCTTCCTATAGAGGAAAAATAAAAAGAATTCTAAAACTTCAAGAAGGCATTTTTAAGTTGGATTTTTTGAAGAAGCTTTGGAGGACCTTTTTTCAACAAGGTTCTTACCTGTCCCTGACGTGTCCTGTGGGAAGAAGAAAAAGAAGAAAATGTTATACTTTCATAACGTTTCACTAAGTAGACTTTAAGGTCAGCTTGGACTTAAATTAAGCAAACCCCCTTACCGTGCCAAGCAGCTCATTTCTCATCTCTCCTGTACACCGGGCCTTTGTCTGCATGTGAACAGTCTTTGTTGCAGACATTCTCTCATTGGCTATTGTGGGTGTTCGTCCCGGAGCAAGAAATTGATTGGCTAATGCTTTCTCTGTTGCTGAAGACTGAAGAAAATAGATTTTTTACTATGATTCAATACAGCATTTCACCAGTTGAGAAAATTTGATTGGATAGAGTTTGCAGAATTCATCTATACTGACCAGTTTCTCAGCCTCTAAGATTCCCTTTAGGAAGTCTACCTTCCTTGTGTAATCTGTCAGCACTTCTTGTGTAGGTTTGCTGAGAAAGAAATTTGCCATGAAATTACATACATTGTAAAGGATTTGACATGATTAATGAATCCGTTTTGCTGTGTATACTAGGTGCAGTGTAGGTGTAGGACTATCGTCCTTAATAAAAAGTGAAACTAACTTTACCTTGGGGTTTTCCTCAAAGACACCAACATATCCTCCAGGGCACCAACATACTGAAAAGGAAACAAAGAAAAACGTTTTAACAATTGTTTAAAAGTCTCTGTGTTGGGGTGGGCATATGGCAAGATAACATTCTTTAATTTGTCTAAAACCAATATATGACACTACAGGGCAATAGGCAGCTCTAGATGTAAACAAAACATGAAACATCTTGAAATCAGCAAGACCAGAGGTAAGATGGAAGGAACCACGTATCTCCATCCTCCTATCACTGTTATCCAAGGAAAACACAGACTACTACTGTTGTTTACACGATATGTAACACGCTAATAATTGTAAAAATATATATGCCACATAAAACTCCACAACCAACAGCGTTTGGTTTTGGTTTTAGTCATGGGTGCATGGCTCCAGCAACATCAGGCTCAGGTTCCCTGAAACTGTGCCATGCAATGTGTGACAACGTCGTATGACTTGTCATATTTTTATACGACGAGCTACAAAATGAACATTAATAACCAATGTTTCTCATTTTTTGAAGAACTGCGTATTATAATATCAATATATTACAATGAAATGTAATCAAATGTTTGTGTGTGCAAGCATATTTACGATTTGATCAGTGACGACGTGGCTATCCGAGTGACTGTAACAGGACAATAAAAGACAAATGGAAAAAGAAATAGTGACAAACAGACACAATGCTCACCTTTTCTAATCTCCACTCAGTCTCTCCACGTTTTTCAGCAGCTATAGATTCGCACCGAGATAATAACCTGATAAAATTGATTTCTAACCTAGACGAAGCCATGTTTGGAACTGACAGTCCGTCGCGATATTGTGACGTAACTGAACAGCAGAGTGGGCGGACAGTAATGTCGTCACACACCGCGGTGCATGTAGGATCGCTATGTATCGTCTAAATTCGTCTTAAAAGTTAAAAAGCAAATGTTAAAAAAAGTAAGAGTCAAATGTTGCTCGGATTTAGAGTAATTTTTTTTTTTTTTAAGTTTTGTTTTTGTTTACTGTCGTCCTGTTGTAGTTTTATTTTAATGTGGATTAACAGTAGAATATTGCAGAATAACAATGCACCATGAAAACCTTTTTCATCTGTAACCCACCCTGCTCTATGACGATCACATAGTTGAATAATCAAAACCAGATCAGCTCCATTATTATGGCATGAAATTTACCTTGGGTGAGCAAGCTTGCTAAAACCTAGATATTTTCCAATTTTCCCCCCAAATTAACTTGGATTTTACATGCGGCAAATAGTCTGCATCACTATGAAAAACTAATTTGTTTCAATTAGCCCGTTTACATCATTGTGTATAACGAGTTAAATTCCCAGTGGACACAGACATGTTTTTTTGTGTTTGCATATTGTATACAACCTATAATTGAGATATGTATGCATGTTTTCAGGAAGTTATTTGTACTATTGTTATTAGAATGATAGCTGTATTATTTGAATATATTAAATTATATACAATTATTGGGAGTTTAGTCAATGAAAATATTTGAGCAATATTTCCTACCTGTATTTCATAAGAAAATATAAGGACATTGGTTCTCAGAACAAATCTCATTTATATAAAAAAGTAACACACAACAGAGGTTACAAGCACTATTTACTGTCTTGTCCCATCAATAGTAACATTACATCATACAGTTCCACTCACACACTTCCTGTCAAACACCAAAACACATCATCTTTCACTGAAAACAAGACAAACAGACAAGACGCCATTCAACAGCAAGGAGAAACATTAGTTTTACAAATTCAAAGTTGGCCAAATACCATACTTCGACGAGGTCTGCTTTTATTGTGACACCGTCCTTCCTCCTTGGAAGGCAGGTAACATACACGTGTGGGTTCAGCCATATTCATGTTAGGAAGGAAGCAGGGATGGAGGACATGCTATGGGGCTAGTATTGTTGCTGGGTGTTTGCTTAGAGCCAAAGGAAAAGTGGCGAGTGCTGCGACCGTTTCCCTCTGCCGTGGATGCTCCTTTCTGTGTCTATTATTCTGTTATGCTGCGGATACAAAGATTGAGGAGTGAAATAGCTGGAAACTGCAGATGTCCTTGTAAGGCATCAGAACATTCATAATATGTGTGTGTGTGTGTGTGTGTGTGTGTGTGTGTGTGTGTGTGTGTTTGTTGGGTGTTTGAAACATTTTCAGTTGGTTTTACGTACAATCTGCTCAAAAGTATTCATACAAAACACCCCTCACCCCTAAAAAGAAACACAACCCATCCCTCTCTGCCCCTTCCCTGGTGCTTATAGATAACATGTAGAAACAGTTTGTTTGTATAACGTTCAGTTACAGTACAAAAATCAAGGCACTAGTTAACTTCTCAACAAGCACAGTGGCTTAATGTGGTCATTACGAGAACTATGAAATACATGAAAAAGGTGCAGTTATAGCCTGTAGGATGTCCTTGAATGAGTTGAATGTGTGTAAAAATTCAAAGACAAAAAAAAATTGGTGTCCATAAGGTCCATCATGAGGCCATTATAAATCCAGCCTCTTCCGATTGGACGTTGGTAACCACAATATATTAATAATGATAGAAAAAGTGCTTGGCAACATCCTGACCTGTTGGATGTGTTCAAAGTCTCAGGACAACAAGGTTCTAAAAGAGTAACTCTTTAACTAGTTACCATGGCAACCTCAACTTAACGAGTCCGTTTTGCCTCTCTCCTGTCCTGTTGGCGGTTGGCCATATAACCAATTAAGTTATCCTGTTGTCTCCTATTGTGTTTCCTCTTCTGTAGTTCCTACTGTCTTAACCTCTTGTGGCTCTCCCTGTCCGCTGCTGTCCGTCTTCTGTTCCACGACCATCCCTTCGATGACCCCCCCGCCTCCTTGTCAAGCATCGCTGCTGTCCATGCAAGAGAGGTGTGGGTCAGAGAAGTGTCTTTGGTCCTGAGCGACGGAGCCATGAGTCTGCTGGCGCGAGGGCTGAGGGGAGGATGTCGTCATGGAGACGGAGGAAGGTCTGGATGAAACGGGTGAAAATACGGGGCAGTCAGTGCTGTCCATGTAGAGGGACTGGGTGATGTCCTTGCGGCGGCCTGGCTGCTCCCTCCTCTTCAAAGGCTGCCTGGGGTTGTGGGAGATCTGGGGGGAGAGGCCCTGGTCCTGGTCCTGGGACTGAGCGAGCATGCCGTGGGGGAGCTTCACCGTGCCGGGGATGACGGGACTGCGCCGCTGGAGCTGATGTCTGAAGGATGAGTTTGAAGAAGAGGAGGAGGAGGACACAGATGAGGAGGAGGAGCTGCCGGGGCTGAGGCTCTGCATTGAGAGACGCAGCCCACCGGGGGCTTTAGATTGCAGGGACAGGTCTGAGGGTTTGGGTGGGTAGACTGGCTTGGACCTCCTCTGCAGGGGACAACTCAGTCCTGGATGGGAAGAGGAGGAAACATGAGAGCAAAAGTCAGTTGAAGGTCGACAGCTTCTTGTCGCCTCTCTTCATGTCACTCCTGAGAGTCAAGTCGCTCTGAAAGAGTTAGTGTGAGAATTGTCATGCACCTGTTAAACACCAAGAAGGAAAACAACATCTGAAGATCAGATTTTATCTGATGATAGAAAAACATGTGTAGGTAAATGTTATGTTAAAGATTTTTTGCAGTTGTTTGCATAAATAAATGTTTATAAAAGATGAAACAGTGAGAGTAAGAGTCATAACATGCAACATTGCCACTTGCATGCACATTTCTACTGGCCATGCACCAACTATCTGATGAGATCTTCTGATGAAATCAACAGCATGCCAGACTATACATGTCTAAAGCTGCAATTCATGCAAGATTGCACACAGACACAGACACACAGACACACACAGAGACACACACAGAGAGAGAGAGCGAGGGGGTTGCAGTTCCTCCAACCTGCTTTGCTATAGAGCAGACGCCACCACCACCACATCACCATCATTGGTCCAGACCTGCACCGCAACAGAAGACAGGACAGAAGGCCCCCAGTGGACAGGTCAGAAACCCAGAGAGGAAACCGCCCCAAGGACACGTAGAGAGAGAGACGGTACCTCAGTACTAGTCTGGCATAGCCAGACCTACCTCCACACTTGGTTTTAGAGAAAGGTCTGGCAGGATGGCAGGCTGGCAGGCTGGCAGGCTTATCCCTACAGCCTACATCCTGTCAGGCAGACTACTCAGTACTGACCTTCTGCCTCAGAGCCGTGGGCAGGTGAGGAGCGCTGCTGCTGCTGGTCGTCCAGGAGGCTCTCAGAGCTCAGCGAGGCCTCCGAGTCCAGGTTCTCCTGGTCCGAGCCGGGCTGCTCCAGCTCTGGGAGCCGACACGCCAGGTCCTCTCTGATGGGGAGCGGGCGGGAAAGAAAGACGTTAGAGAGAAAAGAAAGGGGGAGGGCAAACGTGTGAGAGGGAAACAGAGAGAGAGAGAGAGAGAAAGAGAGAGATTAAAGGGCCCATATTTTACCATCACATGTGAGGTTGATCTAGGTGGACACGTGTGATGTCACAAGTGGCTAGATTTTGAAATTGTGGCGTGTAATGACTAATCCACTTCACACCTGGTGGTAGAATAGGGGCCCTTTAATAATTCAAGATGAAGAATAGATAATACGCCTGTGAATCGCTTTCAGACCAACTGTGATACGAATAAGTATAAAGTCATATTTAAAAAAAGTCATACTTCTCTTGTTTGATGGACTTGATGCGCTCCACCAGGTTCTGCTCTGCCTCGGTGTCCGAGTCCAGAGGCTCGTTTTCAGGCACGACCGTCAGGTCACAGCTGGTCTTCTCGTGAACCTGGAGAGAGGGATATTATATCACACTGGTACCACTCCAATGATTGTGTCAAAGCTGGGTCGAAATGATGCTAGGTTTGTTTTTTGGAACCCAAGGCTTAGATCTATACCACTTTTGTTAATAAACAAAAGGGAGAATTGAGTGAATGCCGCTGAATCAACTCATGCAAGTACAGTATGTCATTCTGTAGAACAGACAACAGTAGGAGGAGGGAGAGAGAGAGACTGAGAGATACAGTGGCACAATAGAAACTGCTCCAATCTGAACCACTTGAATGGAAGTCTTCTTGTATTAGTGTCAGGATTTAAAAGTCACTTCAGGAGGATGGAAAATCTGCTTTGTGGACTTCAAGGAACATTATCTCCTCATAAATTATTAACAGCAAAAGAAATAGTCTCAATTGGAACGATTTAAGTGTCCTTTACTGTGATGCTTTGAAAGCCACTGTATTCTCAGAAATGGTTCAGCTCAAAAAAAAGAACATTTTCAGAACGTATCAGAAACTTTAGAACCCATAACCGACTGTTCAAAAACACTGCACACTGAAAGGCATGGGCAATGAAAAAAAACGAAAAACAAACAAACATGAGAACAGGGATTCATCACAAACAGAATGAACACCACACTTACAGCACCATGCAGTGGACTACCGGTTAGTAAGAAAAAAGCAACAGTCGAAAAGACAGAATGAAGAGCGGGAGAGAGTGAGGGAGAGGGGGGTCACAGATCACCATAGGTCAACATGCCATGCAGAGCCGCATCAGCAGGTGCACATCACACACTACATCTACCAGTACTACCCCTGCTACTCGGGACTACTGCTGAATGATACATACCACCACTCCTTTGTAAGGAGCTGAGAACCTGAGAGGTAAATGCCAGTAGTGCTAAGGAGAAACAAGGAACATTGGCTGAATGTTACCCACAGAACACAAGGAACCTCATAATAGAACTGACATAGTAGAACTCGGATCGTAGAACTTGCATACTCGGGACATGGGATCAAATTCATGACTCTGTCTAGCAGAGGAGCAAGACAAACAGGCTGTGATGCTACGTCAATGGTTTGAATGATTTACGCTCAGACCCCACTTGAGTCACGTGTGTTGGGTCTCTGGACACCGGGGGCAGTGTCTCACCGTGTTCTGCCTCTTCAGTTTGAGCTGGTTGACGGCCAGAGCCTCGGCGTACTCCAGCTGCTCGATCTCCTCCATCTTCTCGTTGTAGCGCCTGATCTGCTCGTTGATCAGCGTCTCCACGCACCTGACGCATATGATCACATTTGAAATGTATAGTATACGAAGACAGAGAACAAGACGATTAATCCAATGAATCAATGATTAAACGAATTGATAAATAATCAACGGTTAATTTAATTAATCAAAGATTCATGTAATTGATAAGTAAACGACGGTGACTATAAGGAAACAACAAATAATCCAATTACTCGCGAATCAATGGTTAACCTAAGCAATCAATCTAATTGATCATTGCTCAACGGTTAGTCCGTGATTCATATGGTTTTGGTTCATCTTCAGTGAAGGGTTGAGGTGGGCCAGGTTGAGGGTCTTACGTGGTGGTCTTGGCCACGTCCCTCATGCTCATCAGGGGGTCAGCGCTGTCGGGGCAGCGCAGGATGCAGGGAGCGAACACGATGGCCAGGGAGTTGGGAGACATGCGGTTGTGAGGCTCCTCTTTTGACACCCTGTAGAGAGGACAAACATTTTAGTTAGAAAATAAATCAGAAGAACATAGGAGTTTGTTTTTCCCATTCCAGTGAAACAAAAAATGCGCTTTTATTTATTCTTAGCTTTATTAAATGTTTTACTACTTTTTTTATTTACTTTGATTTTCTATATGTTTTACAAACATTCTTCACATTCTTACAACACATCATCCGTCATTATCTTGACATTTGTTGGGTTATTTTTGCCGCCTTCAAAGTTGTCGTCTTGTAAAACGTTACAGCAGGCAGTTTACCTGACAAGATGGAAGATGAGTCTCTCTAATGTGTTGAAGTTGGCTGTGGGAAGTTCCTCCAAACCTTTGTAGATGGCATGAAGCTTTTCCTGTTTCTCTGGTAGCTCTACGGCCAGGAAAACATACAAACCATCAGCCATTTATTACAAACTGGAATCTTTCTGGTTTTTTGTATCTGGAGGGTTTGTATTTTTCTAAGAGTGACAATTCTAGAAAAGGTGTGTGTAGAAATGTGTCTTCGTTCAAAATGTGTCAAAATAAAAAAAATAACTCAGTAACTTTGTTACTACATTTTAATGAATTGTTAATTAATAGTATTTCATACATCTACTTCATCAGTCATGTTGAAAAGCCTCCATTCTATATTCTTTCTGTTGCTCAATGATGCCCCTTAGTGGTGACTTTGAACTTTGAATGTGTCATTATTATCATCCTCCTCACCGATGGCCCTCAGGAAGTCGTTGTAATGCGTGAAGGTCATGAGGGGGTCGGGGAGCTCCCTGAGCCACTGCTTCACCAGGCCTGTCACCGTGTGGATGGGGTAGTCCTCCAGACACACCAGGTGGGGGTCTAAAGCCCAGACAACAACACAAACACACAAGGTCACAATCACACTTGTGGAACCCACCTCCAAAAACATGGAAAATACCCGTCTGGATTTCTTCTTGATTATTATTTTACATTTCAGAACTACAAATCAAATGCTGTTTAATTACATAAGATAAGATAAGTTAGAGTGTAATATGTCTCCCACTATTCATCGTGTGATTTATTTTGTTCGTATACAGGGAAATAAAATAGTATAAAAACCACACACACACGCACACACACACACACACACACACACACACACACACACACACACACACACACACACACACACACACACACACACACACACACACACACACACACACACACACACACACACACACACACACACACACACACATCACACAT
>OOFB01016928.1:8738-24593 GCA_900323305.1 Trachyrincus murrayi | reverse complement strand
CACACTTTAATCCAATCAAATTAACAAGTGAGGCTGAGAGCAATCAAAGCAACTGCCAAAAAGTGCTGCATGACTAAGTTAAAAAATATCTACACACACACACACACACACACACACACACACACACACACACACACACACACACACACACACACACACACACACACACACACACACACACACACACACACACACACACACACACACACACCTACCTGACTCGAGGCGCTGGTGCAGCTCTTTCATGCGGTTGGCAGAGCCAGACTTGCGGTAGATGCCCTCTGTGTAGAGGCCGTGCATCTCCACATGCTCCAGCATCATCTCCATCACCATGGGAACGGGGTTCTTGTCATTGATCAGGCGACACACGCGGACCCCAAAGTGCTGCCCTCCCCACTCCTCGTCACTCTGTGGACGCGTTCAGACAGAGAGCACTAGCCGATCAACAAGCCATCATCTCTTAGAGACATATTTTCCCTTAATATTATATAAACTCAAATAATGGAGCTCCTCTTCACCAAAATCTTACAACAAACCTATTTTTTTATATTAGGATTTTAGATCATATTACGACTTAATAATCAGTCATTAAACATTTTAAAAGCTTCTAACCCGAGGAGATCTAAGTTTGTCCTAGCTCCATGTGGAGGACTAGTTACCAGACAGACTGCTGTACAAGCCAGGTTTGTATTAGTCTTTATGGTCACGTGAGATATACCTTTTTGACACAGAAGGTGGAGCAGTCCGTCACTATTTTGCAGAGACACTTCTTGTGGCATACCATTTTGCAATCTGGGAAGAAAAAAAATCAACTATAAAAACAGTTGCTGTACAAGGAACTTACAAGGAGCATGTTATCAAGGAGCACTGAATACAATGAATGGATTTATTGTCAGGGAAATGTAATAAAGCTATTGTACTAAAGCTGTGTACTTGTGGTTTGGGGTTTAATACTCACAGCTGCACATGTAGGCCTTCTCCATGCCCCAGATGTAGGAAGTGCACTGGTCACATGACTGCATGATGCTGACCTGATAGGTGCTGAACATGTGGTCCAGAGGGCTTTCCATCTAACACACCAGGAACAAAGTCTGTAAGTGATTGTCTACAATACATTTATACTGTAATTCAATTGGAAGATCATTAAAACACATTTACACCAAACTACTTACACTTTTGTCCTTTTTCCGTCGTTTCTTCCTGGATTTAGCAGGCTGAAATACAGAGATAGCATGGATGTCAATTCACGGCCAGTTTGAGTAAAGGCTAAATTCTGTCTTTTATTGATCACAAGAGGAAATAACAACAAGAAAGTCCAATATAAATAGATTGATCTTCTTCTCTTGTGTTACCACTGTGTTAGTCAAGAACACAGTAACGGAGGGGGCCACAGTGTTTGAAGAATAACTGGAAAGGAGGACTAGAATTGGTAGTTGTACTTTTGTTATCATCATATTAAATAGATGACTCATTAAGGGTTATTATGTTCACCTTGGCAGGCTCCTCCTCCTTCTTCATCTCCCCTCTGATGAAGCCGTCCAGCACAGACTGAAACAGGTTGACCACCAGCTGCACCTCCCCCTTCTGGGTCTCCCCCGCCAGGTGGATCACCTTGGCCTGGTAGCCCTTCATCAGGTCCTTGTAGCCGATGGTGAGTTTCTGCTTGAGGTTAGAGGAGGAGAGAGAAAGGGAGATGAATGAAGAGGGGGAGGTATTGGGGCTGAGAAGCGTCATGCTCCAAGTTATGTTTGTTCAACAAGTGCATTGGCACTTTGAAGGAGATATCACATCTCTCTTGTACATATGAAAGCCACTAAATTAAATGTGAAATGAAAGAGAAACGCAAATCAGAATCAGTTATAGGTACAGCTTGGACTTTATCATAAAGTGATACAATGGTGTGTGTAGTGTGTGTGAGTTAACAGTTGTGTGCATGTGAACTCACTGTAAGGGAATACATGGCCAATATGTTCTTCCTGAATTCCATGGTTGCCGTGACAAAGATGGCTTCTGTGGCCGACAGCTGTTTTCCTCTAGAGCGGAAATCATTCACCTGCAAACACAAAGCCAAACAGAAGGTCCATCAATGCAGCGAGTGCACACAGAGTACGCACACAGCCAGAAAACATATGGAGACATCCATTTTAAATTATTTAATCGTTTCATGAATTCATAAATAATGAAACTTAATTAAATATATTTAGTTCAAAATATAAAAATCCTACAGCGATGAAAATTACAAGCTACAGGCCTTTTTAAAATAAAATGCCAATTATTTGAAGAAGGGGGCTTCAAATATTAATGGAAAACATTCAACGGGACAGCAAGGTGCAGCTGAACACATCTAATCGTCCAGACAATTTAATGCTCAAATCAATCAAAATGTGTGTGTGTGTTGATCCAAACCCACGACTATATTGATCATAGAAAGAGGATGGCGCGGCCTAGCTCACCTGGTTGCCGAGGAACTCGTCCAGGTGCCTCAGCTCATTGGCGTTGGTGATCTCGCGGTCCAAGGAGGCGTTCCACTGCTCTGAGACCCGCGTGGCACGACTGATCTTGATGGTGGGGTTGCGGCTCAGCCCTTTCCCCGTGGGGTCCGAGTGGGAGTGGGAGCGGGAGGACTGTCCGGCAGCCGGGGCTTAAACACACACAGGGACAGGCAGTGTCACTGTACATGCACAACAGATTATTTGGAGTTATTTCTCTTGAATTATCCATCTGGTTTTCACCCTCCAGGCCTCGATCTGTGATAGTTTATGGGTGAGCAGCAGAGCTGAAACAGAGTCCTGGACACCTTGAACTCTTTGTTATGATTCTAATTATTATTCTATTATTCTGCAACCATGAAGCACGACCCTGCACGGGTCATCATTTAGCCAGAAAGCAAACTGTGATTAGCTGAGGCCCTGGAATAACATTAGCACACCTGTGTTTTTCTTTCCATATCTCCCTCTCCAGGAAGTGTGGTAGATTTGGGTTTCAGCAGCCATGCGTATAAGTCACCCGTATAGCAAAATCCCCCTCTGTGTTAGAGGTAGTGCTGGGGGGCTGAATCATGCTTTACACCGCTCATTGTAAACACACACAGTCACAAGAACTTAACAGGGATAGTAAATGCCACTGACTACCGGCTGGGACACTATTCCCCTCGAGTTGTCTCCTAGATACGCAAGCATCTCATTTACTTCCCCACTAAATGTAGCCTAGGACAGATTCGTCAGTTGATCAATTACCTTCCTTTCCAGCTGACTTGTCATTGAGGGACTGGGCCATGGTTAAGTCTCCATCATCTGGAGTCTGGGCCTCTTTGTGGGGTCGCTTCTTCAAGATCATCCTCAGAAAACCTGTTGACCTGGGACACAGAACAACCATGTATTACAACAAGAGCTGTGCATGTCCCAGGATTCAAAAGGCTTTGTGTGGTTAAAAAGCAGTGGTTTTACCAGGTAATTATAATGGATCAGTTCATAAAGTCAGTGATTACAGTCCAATTGTAATGAAGCATACGTTTGCATTCCTATAAACACATTACACAGAAATATATGTGCCAAATAAGTACTCTGTATGTAAACATATCTAACATTTTTCCTTGACACGAGTTGGATACAATCAGAAAAAAATTACTCAGACGATAGACAGAACAACTGCCACATACCCAAACCAAACCCCCAAAAGTGTTGTCATAGCAACAGGCAACAATACAAATAATAATTTATAAACCCCCATCCTCCAACTCCCCCTCTCTGGTAAACTTCTGGCCCAGAGAGGACCTCAAGCACTTGGGCAGAGGCCAATCCCTTCAGAGTCCATTCAATAATCTGGAATTTCCGCATTCGTGTCTCTCCTCCCCATTAGAGGCCTGTCTGCGTATCTATATATGGTTAGGTAGTGTAGCGTGTGTAGGCATCGCCACATGAGGGAGCCAGGGATGATGGTCTCCCTGTGGAGCCAACTGGCTCAGATCTCCTGGACAATTACATCCACATTGTGGATGGATTCATGTAAAAGTAGTTCCCCATGATGCATAGTATTGCTGTTACAATAGTATTTGTAATCATAATTAGTAGTCAATCTTAAAGGGGAACGATTTTCAACCGACTTTGTATCATTTCAATGTGGGTAGTACATGCAAATGAACAATACATTTTTCACACTATATCCCTAATGCGGATAGATAGAAATAAGCTTGAAAAGCAGTGAAGTTATCCTATCAGGGTTTCAGCAGATTAGACCACATGTATATCAAAATACGATATCAGATCTCAAAAACCTTTAATATACTTCTTTATCGTTATTTCGGAATTTTTTTAAACAGTTTTTAACCACCCCTAAATGCACTGTAACCTTGTACCATGCAAACAAAGTTCCTAACGGAAAAAATAAAGTCCTTTGAAATGAATTTAATTAATACCTCTCTGGTGTCGACGGGACGTTCTGGGAGGCGTCGTGGCGACCGGATGCATCCTGGTGCTTCCTTCTGAAGGAGCAGCTCTTTGAGCCATCATAATGGCTGTCTGTAGCGCTCAACAACTGCGGAGCCACAGAGCACACACACAGGTTGCGATCACAGGACATCACGATATATATATATACACACAATGCATTGTGTATATAACAGAAGATTGAAGATGGGATCTACTTAAGTGGATCAATAGACTCGGTACCTCTCTAGATGAAAAGGCCCCGGCTCCCTCAGACCCTGGAGACAAGCTGTCTAGCGAGGAGGACGTCATTCGACCCCTGCGGAGAATCAGAGAATTCAAGGTCAGAGACAGGACACAAGGATAACATCGGTGTCCAGGTGATTTTACCGGAGCCTGACCACAGATGATATTACATTAGAAACCTGATGCCACGGGCGAGTCTGAGCCACAATATTATAAATATAAGTTGTAAGTAGCATGAAAAGGTAGGCAAAGCATAGGCCATCACCAACACTGGCACAACACAGGTACAGGTTTTAGTTATTTATTGCATTACACCATAAAAGATTCATACAGCTTGGTCATCTTTTAGTGTGTTCACATTTTTTTAAATTATATATATATATATATATATATATATATATATATATATATATATATATATATATATATATATATATATAATGTGTTTGTAATATCTGCAGACACACTATCAGACACCAAGCCACTACCACTTTAGTATTTTGTGAGATGATGGAAACGGACGTACTGGGCGTGGATCTGTCTCTTGTGTTCGGCGCTGTCTGACTGTGGGGGGCCGGTGGTGTCCACAGACCCTCCTTCGCTCCTCTTCCCGCCCCTCCACTTCTCCGGCTTGTCCTTCAAGGCCCCTGACCGGCGCTGGAGGTTGGACACCCCAGAGGCCTCCTCGTGGCCGTTCCTCTCCGCCGCGGCGTCGGAGGGACACAGGGCGAGGGTGGACGGGCGAACGGGGCCCGCGACAACCTGAGCCTCCTTCTTCCCCCCTTTCTCTTCCTTCACCTTCCAGTGCACGAAGGGGTACTGATCCAGCTCCTTGCTCTCGGGTTTTCGCTCTTTCAGCTTAGTGGCCTCTTGACCTTTGCCCTTTGTCGGGGGGGACTTTGGCAGGGACTCGTCCTTGCCGAGGGCCGGCGTAGAGGAGGCGGCTCGCTCGGTCTCCCGCTGGTTGTGCTCCAGGCCTCTCCGTCTCCGCTGCTCCCTCTTCTCCTGGCTCTTAGACGACTGGCTCTTGTGGACCATGGGAGGCTGCACCTTGCTCTGCTCCGCCTGCGGGGGTTTGCTGGTGGTGCCTGAAGCAGTTTGGGTACCAGACGTCACATTCACACAAGGTTCTGGGGGTCCAAGTGAATACCTCTCCACATCCTCCTCTTCTTCGTCCTGCTGAGAACCAGCCTCAGCCAGAGTACCATTGGTATCCACATAAGACCTGGGGGACGAAGGCTCACAACTGTCTTCATCCTCCCCAAGACCTTCGTCCTCATCCTCCAGCTCTTCTTCCTTCCCCAGTTCCCCAGATGGCTGAGAGCCGGAGGCCGCCTCTCGGCACTCCTCTTCAGGCAAGGTGACGGGGAACTTCTCCTCCGCTTGGCTTTCATCCAGAGTCTCCTCCATCACCAACTCAATGTCTGGGTCCTCCCTGGTCTGGGGCTCCGCCTCCAGGCTTTCTGCCTGTTTTAGCCGAGCAGCCTCCTCTTCGTCCGCCTTCTCCCTTGCTAGCCACTCCTCTTCCTCTTTCCTCCGCCTTTCCTCCTTCTCCTCCATCTTTTTCTTCTCGACCTCTTCAGCCTCTCTGGCTAGTCGGGCTTCCTCAGCCTCCCTTGCTAGCCTAGCTGCCTCCTCCTCCTCCTCTGCTCTCCTTCTGGCCTCCTCCTCCTCCTCTGCTTTCCTCCTGGCTTCCTCTTCTGCTCTGCGCTTTGCCTCCTCCTCCTCTGCCATCCTCCGAGCCTCCTCCTCTTTTTGCATCTTTTTCTCTTCACGGATGGAATTGCATCTGATAAAATCATATTAGATGTATCATGTTAGACAGACACCTTGATTCAAATGGTAAACTGTTGCCAGTCTAGGAACATCAACATATCCCAAGTATGACTTACAAATTAAATATAGATATAATATAGATAGATACGAATAGAATATGTAGTAGTTAGTTATATAGCTTGGCGTCAAAATAAAAATGAACAAAAAAAAGGAGCAGCATGGTGTGTCTGTGTCATGCTACCTTCTGCGTGCGGAGTTTCCTCTGACCAGGGCCTGCAACTTGGTGATGTCCTGTCTACGGCGGTGGTACTCTGCTCGCTGCCTGGAGCCCCTCCACACGGCCTGGATCAGCGTGGCTGCCCGCCTGCGCCTCTCCTCCTTGCAGTACCTGCGCCATGAGCACTACAGGGAGGTTGGAGGGGTGAGAACCAATTTAATCTAAATGTGATATAAAGCATTCCTGTCGGTAGTGAAGGATGATGGAGGATCAGTGGTCCATTTAAGGCCACGTCCTCTTACATCGTTCCTTTGTATTCTCCCCAAGTTAGCTTGGGGTGTCAAACTCATCTTTTTGTGCAAGCTTACAAAGCATGTTCACAATGTAATTGTAACAAAGGGCTAAATATGGAATGTGTATTATGGCATACTGCATTCATTTATTTAGTTATTTTCAAGTGTTCAAAAGGTTACTGCAGTGTTATTTGACGTACATTATGTGTCCTGTAGTGTCAGCAGTAGGACATTTGTTTTAATGGTCAAATCGAGCGGGCGTGCCATGTTCTATTTCCTTGTTCCTCGTACAAACGAGTGACGACACCGTGTACCTGGATCAAGATGGCCGCCTGCTTCATGCCCAGATACTCCTTCCTCTGCAGACGGGCTCTGAACCAGCGCTGCAGGAAGATGATCTTACGCATCACGTCCTTGTGCAGCGTGTCCTGCAGCTGCTGGCGCTCTAGCTCCTTAAGGTAGACCTGCGGACCGTGGCGTTATATAGAGATTAAACAAAAGTGTAGTGTAAGTGAATTACGACTACAAATGATTACCTTAAAATTAGATTAAATAGGTTAGGTGGTTTTGATCACAGCACATAACAATACTGCAGAGCACCAATACTATCATAGATAATAACAGTTAAATCTAACAAATCTAGGCTGGTTACCATTACTATATATAAGACGTTGAGAAGATAATATTACACATATTGATCTATAGTGTACGATGTATAGTGTTTCTCTATCATTATTGTGTTTGAGATTGTCATTATTATTTTATGTTATATATGTTATTATATATATTCACCTTAGTTTTGCCGATCTGGTAGGTCGTGGGGTCCAGACCCATCTTTTCAAACAGCACTGAGACATCCTCTCTGGAGTCCGTGGCGTTCTTAGGGAGCAGAACCCTGAACTGCTCTATGAACTCCTGCAGGTACATCACAACAACACCAATGGCTAAAAACACGAAAGGTCTGGGTTTGAACCCCAATGTCCACAGTCTATTTGACTGAGCTGGAATACATCTAAAAACTGCATGGGGTGTATTGCTCACGGTAGAAAGTACAGTACCTGGAAGGTGTACTTGGCGCCGTAGCCGGACCTCCTGATGCGTACGGTCTCCAGCATGCCCGTGTAGTGCAGCTGTTGCAGAACCAGGGCCACATCCAAACACATCTCCTTCTGCTCACAAACACAGCAGCCGACATTATTTGAAAACAAAAGCCCACTATGTCTAACCATCCGAATTCCTTAATAACTCAACTTAATCAACTCTGTATTGTATTCTGTATTGCCAGTCTTACCTTCTCAGCATTGGAGCGGATACAACGGATGAAGAAAGGCTCGGCTTTACCCAGCGTTCCTAAGAGTTTGGTTAGGGAGGTCTGGGAAACACAAGGAATGGGCAGCCCACATCAGCATACTAATACATTTGTATAGATAGAGATAAAGATGTACCTGGAATTTAAATGTAGCACGCACGCACGCACGCGCACGCACACACACACACACACACAAAACCATTCAAGGCTGTTGACCACATCATTGTGAGCATTGGAGGTGAGCAAGTGTATTGGTGAAGGACAGCAGCCAGAGGATTGAACGGACAACCTTCAAGAGTGCCCTACCTCCCGGGGTGTGGCGGGCTACTGCTTATCATTCCTGTGATGTTACCTGGAACTGAGCACTGATGCTGGGGGTCTTCTTCTTCTTGTGCAGGTGGAGCAGGGACTTGTTGGAGCGGTCTTGCAGAGTCAGGCCTACGATGAACTTGAGAGACCGCGAGTCTAGCAAACTCTGGGGACAGACAAGTCAGCAAAAATGATACATGACCAATTTACACAAATATCGTCACTGCACAACAAGTCGTAGGCGTAAAATAACTCAAAAGGTAAGTGCACTATATCTTTTTTTACCACCTCTGATCTCCCAGTGGCCAAACTAACCTTCGGGATGATCTGCTTCTGCTTGGTGTGCTTGTTCTTCCTGTGGAAGGAAGACAAGAAGGAAAAAGTGACGTCAGAGGAGCGAAGGGGACATGGTTGTTGATGTGGGAGGATGGAGCGACGTGTTAGTAGGGTGGTGAGTCTTCTTCATGCGCTGTGAGTCAATGAGATGACAGCCTGCTCCTGGGAGATAGGATGAATGATGGGGGTGGGGACAAGAACACAACAAGGGTAGAGGATGAAGGAGAGAAGATAGAAGCTATGTTGTCGCAGATGAGTTGCGATGATATGAGTCCATCCATCCAGCCAATCAGCAGCCCCGCTCTTCGCATTACAGTTGTCTATTGCTACTACATGGCAGGAACCTATGTTGTTCTATGTTGCTGTGTTGACGTGCACAACCCGCTGGCCGATCTGTCATGCAGAGTTATGAGAAATCACATCTCTGCTGCTCTTTCTATTGCCCATTTATCTTTTGAAGCATTCATGCAGCAGACTAAAGCATTCACTCCCACAGCTGTGGTCTTTCATATGACCAGATAGCAGAATGACAGGAACACAATTACATAACTAATAGTTATGTAGCTGAACTGTCTAATGTCTATCCAAAACCTATGATTGACTTGAAGCTAACAGCGTTATGCTGGTATCTACCTATATTTTACCAATGGAACATGATGTATTGCCGTTTACAATGACATCTCTATATTAGGTCTTTGCTTTCTTTTATCTACCCTCTGATCTGATAGTCTGATAGCCATTGCGTCATCCCAGAGGTGCTGTCTGAACTTGCACAGACAGTGATCTATGATCTTAAGCAGGGCTGGTTGAGGTGATCCAGGATCCATCTACACTGGCCTACAGGTGTCTACAGACGGCCTGGCGTGGAAGCAGGGGGTGGGGCGCCGCTGCGTCCCGTCTCTCAGCGGACTCACTGGAGGACGTGCCGGGGGAACCTGAGGCGACCCCAGGACTGCAGCAGCTTGCGGGGGTCCTCGCTGTCCAGCTGCAGGTCGTTAATGGAGCTGATGATCTGAGCGTGCATGTCCCTGCTCACGCACGTACACCCAGCGAGGAGAGAGAGGCCCGGGTGGAGGGGCGGGAGGGGGATGGAAAGAAGAGTGAGTGGAGAAAAGAGAGGGAGGGTGGGGGTGAGGGGATGAAATAAGGGACGGTGTAGAATGAGGTGTGAAAGAACACACGGTTGTTAGGAGGCTACATTAGAAGACGTATACACACACCGACGCTGCTACCACCACCACCACCACCACCACCACCACCACCACCACCAAAGAGCCCATTAACCGAGAGACATACACAAACGACAGAATGGTTGGGTGGAGTACCAGGGGGAACGTCGACTCATCTCGTTTTGCGATGAATCACCCACATGGTTTATACTTTCTACTCAACTCTTGGTCCTATTTCAAACCTCCACAAAGAAGCAGCCCAAAACAGACCACCCAACCATCCTGTCATATTCCCCTTCTTACGATCAGACACAAACAGAATGAGTGATCATGGCGTATGGTTGTGGAGAGGCACGCAGACCCACAGCAGGGCTGTGGTGAGCATGCAGAGCTGAGAAGAAGCTCGCTGTGGTTGGCCACCTGTCTTCATGCTGGGGACCTGTTATTGGCTGTGTGACTGTCTGTCACTGCCTGCTTGGGTTTAAGGATTTGTGGTCCTTTCGCAGAGACCGTGGTTATCAGAGGTGGGTCGTTCCTTGACCGGGGAGCGGTGTTACATCAGAGACATCGGGGACTGTTGTGGTTAATATGGAGAGGCTTCTGGGTCCATGCAACACTGATACTTACCCATCACTGAACAGTACCACTCAGATGAGGTCAAGCACGAGAGGAAGAGGCGACAAATGACCCATACTAAAACACGCCTCAACACATTGTTTGCTGATCTGCATGGGAATATACTGTTGTATTTAGGATATGAAACGGGCCAGTGCACTGTGAGATTCAGTGGAGAATCTTCCAACCAGCGCCCAACACAAATAAATCGGTGCTAGGTCATGTTTTCCAAGGTCCGGGGTTTCATATTTTTAGCTTGGCTCCATTCTGAGAATACTCACACATTATTGTAGTTGTCCATTTGGCCTCAAGCGGCTATGTGTGTATTTTGAGCTCTCTGTGGTTCGTGTAAGTAATCTGGGTGGCTAATCAGAATAGGCCAGTAAAAACACCTTTCTGTGTTTCAGGTCAAGAATAATAAATGTGGGGAGGGAAGAGAGATTATCAAGGCTACAGAACACGCGGGTGCTTGGAAAGGGCCTGCCTTTTCCACTGAGTTGTACATTGAATAATGTTGAACTATTATAAAAACATTATTAATTATAAAAAAGGTCATGGACTTTAGATTTGATTTGGATCAACCTACCACCTCAGTGACCATTGAACTACAACCCCCAAACACATGATTAAACTCAGAATGGAGAACAAAAGCAAAAGTATATTTCACGCCAAAATGTGTAATTTGTTTGCCCTCCTGCTTGACCTCATCCCTCCCTGTTTTCCCTGTCCTCCGGAACACTTACTTCTTACTCTCATAGCTAGCAAAGATGTCCTCAAAGGCCTCTAGAGGGCGCTCCTCTGAGTGATCAAAGCTGAAATCGAGCATAGAGGCTCGTCTGTGGAAGGGAGAGGAAGAGAACCGCAAACATGATGGGGGATCACCGAGGGGTGGAGAGGGGCCAAGAGCTCAACAAGATGAGATGAAGGAGGACCCTACTGTCATTACCTGTGTTTTCATTCATTTTCTCTGAGCCAGCTCAATCTACAATATTGCTGGTAGTGCTTAAGAACTTTTTGATACCTCACTCGAATCCTCCTTCATGTCATCCAGAACTAAAGGAAAGCAGTAGAGGTCTACAGTGAACCCAACCTATTAAAACACAAAGAAGCACTCTGGGCGAAACTCAAAATGCTGTATCAAGATAGCAATTGGGGTGGGGAAGTTACAGGACTATGCTGCTGTGCCTGTTGAACGTGTATTTTAATAATATATTATTATAACTTGTCCACAGGTGCTCCAGACACAGATCTAAGTGAAATCTGCTGCTGTTAGACTTGGGGGAAAGAGACAGTTAGTCAGTTGGGTGACGAGTACACAGAAAATACTAATGATGTCTAACTCTGTATGTATGTGTGTGTGTGTGTGTGTGTGTGTGAATGTGCTCTTACTTGTAAATTTTTTCCACCGGGGTGTTCGATCTTTGTAGCTCTCCTAATGGAGTCCTGGAGGGAGGCCGTACCATACCTATGCAAAAAACACACAGACAAGAAGAATCAAGATGCGCTCGTCAACGCCCCAACAGCGACGTGCGGTGACTACAACACAGTGACTTCCCTGTATTCTGTGTTCATTTGAATTGTGAGACTTGACACAATGTCCTAAAATAACCCTGTCTCTCAGTAGCCTGGCTTTAAAGACTAATTAAAAGGGAGAAACTGGTAGTAGGAATTATACTGCACATGTGAACTTCAGTTAAACTTGAAACAGCTTTAAGGGGTGGTGGTCTACAATGATACTTAATCACTCAGGTCAAAAGGGTATTCTCTACTGCATAGAGACAGTTTTGTAGAACATACATATATATATATATATATAAATATATATATAAAAACTTTAGAAAAACTGTCCCAATGAATAGACATTGAACAATACCCTTTATTTTTTCATTACACAGAAAGACACGCCGTATATGTATGAAAAGGGTATTTGGTGAATACATTCGATCATCATCTATTGAGACGCAGGCTCGTTGTGACCCACTGTTGTGACCAGTAAACGCACCTGCGGTCTTGGTGGCCCAGCGTCTCCCGGCCTGGTTGAAGGCAGCCATGCCCCTGATGGTGGCTCGCAGGATGCCCCACCGGAACATGGCTACCGGGTCCATGCCGATGAGCTGCCGCACAAACGCCCGCTCACTGCTCCTTAACAACGCCACGATGTCCGGACGCATGTGGTCTGTGTTCTTCTCACGGAAATCCTGTGGGAGTTCGATGGTAACGAGTTCAATGTCAGGGAACACAACATAACATAATCCATAACAAATTAAAAGATGAAAAGAAAAAAAACCACACACTTGGCTCTAGTTGACATTTGGAATTAGGTGATTCAATTAGTTTAATAGATCTCAGATCCATAAAAAAATGATTTAAGAACAACTTGTGGCATTGATGAAAGGCAATCCAGATGCAGCAGCTCAGACCTTTTCTGGTCCAAATTAGTCTTGAGAGGCTTTCATCTTTTCATTGATTACATTCCTTGCACTTGTAATTATTACATGTTGATAATTACAAGTTTTACACATATTGAAGTGTGTAAAATCAGTATGTGTGTGGATTAAAAATCCCCCTCATCTTAAAATGCATATTGACCATCAATGCCTACCTTGATCTGGTACTTGACCATCCCAGCAAAGTGTCGTATGACGAAGGCGGGCTCCATGACCGATGTGGGGACAAAGTATTTGTTCCCCTGGTGCTGCTGCTTGAACTTGGCCAGCAGGGTTATATCTGTGGCATGAGGAAAACTGAAACAGAGAGAAAGACATGACGTTTAGTATCCAAATTAGATTTTTTTTCTTTTCCTGAAGAAAATAGCTAACAGCGACGTGCGGTGACTACAACACAGTGACTTCCCTGTATTCTGTGTTCAGTTGAATTGTAATTTCATCTGATTAATCTACATGCAAATGCAAACCTGAGACTTGACACAATGTCCTAAAATAACCCTGTCTCTCAGTAGCCTGGCTTTAAAGACTAATTAAAAGGGAGAAACTGGTAGTAGGAATTATACTGCACATGTGAACTTCAGTTAAACTTAACTTATGTTATTAAACATGACTACAATCCTAATATACAAAAAAGATTGTCACAATGACAAAAGTTTCACTGAGATGTGCAGATAAAAATCATAACGAATGCATGACTCTGATTAATGTTCACTGTATCAATGAGCTGTCACCAATCAATCACAGGTCGTTTGTGATTGGTGACAGCTCATTGATACAGAATGATTGCATGACGTAAACCAGGAAGCAGTGTCGACTCTTACTTGCTCTCCTCGTCCAGTAGGTAGAGCAGGCCGGTGGGTTTCTTGCTGATCAGGTGGATACAGCCCACATTGTCCGTGTAGTCAATGTTGTGCCAGGTGATTCCCTCTGCCTGATACTCTTCCTGTTTAGAAACAAATAGCAATGAAAGATTACAACCCTTACATCCTTCGAATTCAAAGATAGAAGATACACGCCACCTCCAGATAACATTGTCTATTAAAAAATATACAAGAAGCACTGGTGCCTGACAGCCCATCTGCAGCTGACTGGGGCCTCTCAGTGCGCAATTTCACGCATCACTCATGCTATACTTAACTATTATTAATGCTTTTTTCATTCATTATTACCATTTACCATTTTGTTATCTAGGAGATGATAGGCGTCTTGCTCAATGATTCCTACAGGTAGGTGCGGACGATGGGTATCAAACCCAGTGTCTTTCGGCTGGGAGTCAAACACACTAGAATGGTGACTAAGAAACAATAAGGAAGAGAAAGCGTACCTGCTCCAGTTTGAAAATGTGCTGGTTGAAGTAATACTGTAGCTGCTCGTTTGCATAGTTGATACAGAACTGCTCAAAGCTGTTGGTTTCAAAGTCCTCAAAGCCGAATATATCCAGGACACCGATGGACAAGCACTGGAAAATATAATGCACAAAACATATGGCATGAAGCTAAAATAATGATCAAATCATATACTAAAGCAGTATTTGGCTCCAATGCTATACTACAGTTGAGCGTTTCCTGAAAGTAACCTCACTACAATAATACACAATACAATGTGTGTGTGTGTGTGTGTGTCTTACTGGGACAGATTCCTTCATGTCTCTCTTGTTGAGCAGGGCATGGTTGATGCGCAGGACAATCCAGTCAAACAAGGCACTGTACAGAGACTTGGCCATAGAGTCCCTGGCTGTGATCGCCTGGTGCAATACAAGAAACTTAAGTAAATTGACAGAAATGGTTTGTTGTAGTAGGACACGCATGTAAATACATTTAATCAGAGCTTAAGAATTTGTTATTCACGCTTTGATTTAATTATTAATTAAATCATTATTAATTAACAATAATTTTTTACCATTGAACTCGAGTGTAATTCAATGTTGTACATGGCATTGTTGGCATTAGACATTTTAAAAATACATCAGTGAGCAGAGGATCTAGTGAAATTAAAGATCAACAAAAACCAAAAAAAGGTTAATACTGTATAAACATAATTAAAATCCAAATAAATTAAAAAATCATGGAAGAAGTATCCAGAGAAGGAGAAGTGAAAACCATGTGGTAGGGCTGGGCTCCTACCTCACTGTTATTACATGGTCATGGTATATTACATACACCATGTGGTAGGGCTGGGCTCCTACCTCACTGTGGCTGTAGGGGAGGATGAGCTTGTCATTGACCGTCACCGTCTTCCTCTTAGTCAAGGCCTCAACCAGCAACTCCTCCTTCACCTGGGGAGGAACCAACGACATGTTCGTACAGTCAGAGACATTATCATCATCAGCAGTGACGCCTGCGGCCATGCAAGTCTGCAGATGCAAACGTGTGCATGCACACAAATAAACACACACACACCCCACCAGGTGTGTTAAAATGTCTATGTAGGCCTAACGAGCTGATTGCATGCATCAGTTATACCTCTGGTTATTGCTAATTTACACACACACACACACACACACACACACACACACACACACACACACACACACACACACACACACACACACACACACACACACACACACACACACACACACACACACACACACACACACACACACAAGCATACGCACACACACACACAAGCACACACATACACAAACACACACACACACACACACACACACACACACACACACTGTCACCCCCTGGTACACACACACACACACA
>OOFB01016926.1:11843-46936 GCA_900323305.1 Trachyrincus murrayi | reverse complement strand
AACAGCCTAGACCTAACCTAAAGTAGCCGGTCTCCAGCAGAGACATGGGCTCACCTGCTCTCTCTCTATCTACTATTGGGGGAATGGGGAATGACATCACTTGGTGCTAATAAACAGTAATTGCTGTGTTTCAGGGATACAACTCAGCGCTGGCGTGGCACTTTAATTTAAGTATGTAGCTCCTCTTTTTACAAGGCTTCTGGTGACAATTCTGTAGAGACCTAAAATAGCATTAGCTCTGGAACGGTAAAATGTAATAATTAAAAAAAGTATTGGCCTGGGCTTATTAGCACATCAGAGTCCTTTGGAGATATATGCTAGCCTCTTTGAGCGTACACACTTGGAGCAGAGGAAGAAATCATCACTTATTATGAATTATAGGTTATATACTAAAAATAAACAAAATATTAATATACTAAAGGTTATTTCAACCTTTCATGATTTTTGCTTGATAAGTGAAAAGCCAAATGGGTCGTGATACACTTTCCGTGTTCTTGACTTGAAAAGAAAAAACAACAGCAGCAACTGCAAATATACTTATTTTTATATTTACGGACCCGGCCCTGACCCTTTGTAATGACAACCTGGTTATCATTACAAAGCAAATTGCATGTAAGTGTACATGCAAACAACAATTTCATATCCATTCACAGAGAGAGAGAGAGTGAGAGAGAGAGGGCTGAAGATGATACAGCAGACTGGAAGGATGGCATTTTAAACACAAACTACTTCTTATTAAAATATGTGTAGAAGCAAACTTATTTGTTTTGACTGACTTAATTCGTTAAGTCACACGTTAAGCACATGTTCCGAGCCCATTAGGCGGTCATTAAGAGGAGAGAGTTTAGATAGTGTGTCCGTCTCCCCTCGGCCATCTCGGGATGAATCTCAGACAGGCATTGAGGCATCCTGAGAGACCCAAGGATGTCCCTGGAACATTTGTTGGAGTTAATCATTCAGGTATTGTAGACACAAACTTCTGGAACACACACACGCACGAACACACGAACACACACACACACACACACCCACACACACACCCACACAGAGACATGCACACACACAGACACGCACACACACACACACATAAACATACACACAGGAATAGTAAAGAAAGGAGGTTCTTCGACCTCATCAATACCATCAAGCAATAGACAGACAGGCAGGCAGACAGACAGACAGGTAGACAGACAGACAGGCAGGCAGGCAGACAGGTAGACAGACAGACAGGAAGACAGACAGACAGGTAGCTAGATGGATCGATAGATAGATCGTTAAATAAGGCCTGCTTGGTTCTTTCAATGAACGGTTATAAAGATATTCTTCATAATATAAAGAATATGTTTACAGGGACGTTCTTGCATGTTTGCCCACCGGTTATGGAAAACGTTTCCATGTGTTTCCAAATGTTCCACTAAAACAAGTCGTCCCCCCCCGACACTATTTTGCAAGAGCACCGTCACTGCATCCTGGGCTTCGCCGTCCAAGACGATTGTGATAGGAATACAAGAGACAAGACAGAGTGTTTTTTTCCCCTATCCCAGAACGATAATGGGTTGAGCCAGACCTGTGGAGATAGGTCTGGCTCTGTGAGACTCGTGTGTTTGTAGTCAACACTGCAGGGGAACATAATATCCTTGTATACTGCACCAAATAAAAATAACGGCAGACGTTATCCACCGTAATGAAATACTAACACTCACATTTTCTAGGGATTTATTGTACTCACATTCAGTAGGTGTAGCTCTCTCTGTGTGTGTGTGTGTGTGTGTGTGTGTGTGAGTTCTCCCTCGAATAATCAGATGTCAAGCATCGGCGTATTTACCTGTGACCAAACTAGGTGCATGTACAATCTTTGAGATTGCGATTGCTTATACGAGCAATCTCAAAGATTGCGCATGCACCTAGTTTGGAATGAAGTCATCTTTTGCACACAAAAAAGAGACCTTGTCACAGAAATCATGGAAATTGACACTGTTCTGCACACGTCTCTAATCAACTAACGTACACAAGGAAAATCTACCTTTCCGTTTCTCCATTGAAGAGGGAGATCAAAATGCGGCACCATGAATAAACTATACGTTGTTTTTGCTTTTCACAACGCTGTCATTAGAGTTAATGACCAGTGACTTGGAGATTAATTGGCTTAATGACAAAATGCACCACAGATCATTAGCTTAGCATGCAATCTGTACTCTTTTCTCAATCAACACAAACACATAACCCCCCCCCCAAATCTGTTGTTTGAACTTATGTTTTGAACCAACATCTTAGCATCTAATATGAAATTATGAAAGAAAATAAAGGAATAAATATAAGAACATGAAGGAATAAACACTTGTGCACGCGTGTGTGTGTGTGTGTGTGTGTGTGTGTGTGCCTGCGTGCATGTGCGTGTGTGTGTGTGTATGTGTGTGCCTGCATGCATGCGTGTGTGTGTGTGTGTGTCTTTGTCAAGGGCGTAGCTATGGTTTCGGTATTGGAGGGGACAAAGTGCTGGATTTGTTTTTCTTTTTTATTCTTCATTTTTCTTTAAATATTGGGGGTTGGGGGGGCGTTTTCCCCCGGCCCCCCCATAGACTACAGCTATGGTCTGTGTGCATGTGTGCATGTGTGTGTATTTCGTCTTTGACGCTGGTGAGTCATCGGTGAGTGAGGCCCTGAAGCAGTTTGTTCATCGGTGATGATGCAGGTCATATAACAAGCCTGGAACTATTCATCATGTACCACTTCATGTCCTTTATTTTATATATATATATATATATATTATGATATATTAATGTCTTACAAAAATTCCTTCTTGTAATTGATCCATTGTTTTTATGAAGAAATACAAAATAATGGGTAATAATTAAAACCATTTCCCTGGATCACTGTCAGCACTATCCAAAAATGTAAAAACCATTTGTCATTGCTGGAGGTTTTGGATAATTCCTGTTATTTTTTCCCCCCAATACAATCCATTCATTCATTGTACTGTCCATTGCAATTTGCATCCATTTGCTCAAATCTGCTTTGACAGTTTGATGGATTCGAATGAACTTCTCCTGGAGTGGCCGAATATTCTAGAATGAGCAGAAGGCAGATGTGTGACAAAATGGCTGACTATGTTATAATAGCTCATTATGTTATTATAAAATGAGATGAGACAGGATGAGAAAGGTATTGGGTTCTAATATAACCTGTTAGTATTGTGTAATAATAGCACATTATGTTATTATAAAATGAGATGAGACAGGATGAGAAAGGTATTGGGTTCTAATATAACCTGTTAGTATTGTGTTATAATAACAGGTTATGCTGGATCTTACAGATTTGGCAAAAATGCTGTTAGGATTATGCACTATAATCAGAAAGAGAGAAAAAAAAAGAAAAGAGAAAGTGTTTTTGTTCAAAAAGTTCTGGAGGTTTGTGTGCACACCATTCTGTGGTAAGCAAGCACACACACACACACACACACACACGTACACACACGTACAAAAGGACACCTATGAATATTTATACAAGCTGTACACGTGCATCGATGCATGACTACACCTCTTCACTGTAATGCGTATTTGATTCTGCACTCGACCCGTAAACACACTGACACCGGGGGGGAGGGGGGGGGGGGGCCCGGCCCGTCCTCACCGAGTCCCCCTCCCCGCGGGTCGAGTGGGCCCCGCCGAGGAGGAATTGGCCCGTCGCGGCCAGTCACACTGAACACGTCAGCCATGAAATTGGTTCAAGACGAGCTTAAGAGCGTAGTCCGGTGTAAAGGCCGTCTCTGGGGTGGCCGTGGTTAGCGGTAGAACAATGACCCTACACAGCGTGTTCCTGTTAATGGAGGAAACAGAGTAAGAACGGAGGAGGGAGGTGAAGGTGTCTACTGGGGGGAACCGTCTGACACCCGGGTCCTGTTGTGTAAAAGTTGAAATGTCGCGATGTCGAAAAAGAAAAAGGGGGAAAAAAAAGCTGCAGCATAAACCGTTTCACGCGTTCATTTTCTAAAAGTTGAATTTTTTGTTTATTTGTTTTTGGAGGTTTTTAAGGAGGAATAGAAAATGCTAGAAAACAAATGTGTAAACAGCTGATTTATTTCCCCACACGTCTTAAGTTTATTCTGCAGCTTTTTTTTGGCTTTTTTTTTTTAAACGTCGCTCTGCCTTGGGTTTTTATTGGCAGTCGTGTCCCCGGCTGGTTCAGACGGAGCTGACTTGGATCTGGTTGAGATGCTAATGGTGGATGTCTAAATGAGTTCTCTATGTTTGTTTGCCTAATCTCTCATTAGCATAGTCGACGGACAGGAGAGGCTTTCATTCCAGCTGAAATGTTATTGGACGACGCTGCAGGTGGTGAAAGAAAATATACATTCTTGTCTTGTCCATGTACAGACACTGTGTACTATATAGCTTATTTATTTATACATTTATTGTATTTATTTATAGGAGAAATAACATGGACAGTCTTTTTTCCAGAGGGGAGCCTGTCTGCTTTTGAATTATTTCATGATATTTTATTGCCACATAAAACCATTTCCTCATTCTGCCAGCATTGTCATGCCGCCATTAATGTGTTTATGACATGATGCAATAAAACCTTCTTCTTCTTCTTCTTCATCGTTATCATTCGTTATCATTACGTTCTTTGTACCATGAATGTATTCAATGCAATGGTTTTCTATTGCTAACCTGAGCCACACTGTGCCCTGCCTGGCCATTAAGACTGAAGGTTTCTGACTGAAAATAATTTTGAATAAACTATTACAGTTAAAATTAGAAAATGATTAAACGAGGTGTTGACATTTCAGCACGTTTCGTTCCTGGTTCTCGTTAGCGTGGATCCAGTTCCAGTCCAATGGCGCTCGTTACCCAACTCTGTGAATGAATGTCTTTCTTTTTGTCGTGTCAGATATGTGTCAAATTAGAAGCAACCACAGGAAATATCCATGCACTGTGTCAATGTGTGTGTGTGTGTGTGTGTGTGTGTGTGTGTGTGTGAAAAAGTTGAGACTTTTGTTCCCATCCCGCATTGCAATTAGTGATCAAAGGAGAGACGGGAGGAGGAGGAGGAGAGAGAGAACAATACACAGGGACACGGTGTGGAGCGTCTATATTTACACTGGGCCAGATGAAGCTGATGGTTGGTGTCAACCAGCCATATGCTGCGCTCAGCCTTATTACTGTATGATTCAACTGACGCCCGGGCGCGCGTGTGTGTGTGTGTGTGAGCATGTGAGTGTACGTGCATGTGCATGTGAGCGTGCATATGTGTGAAAGTGTGAAAACTGTGCAGGTATGTGTTTCAGTCTGACATGCAGCATGCGTGACTTAGAATGAACTACATTCATGTTGCTTCTTTGTGGTAACATAACCAAATATAAAATGTTATGTTCCTATGTATAATAAAATACATATGACACATTAAACAGACATTTACAATAGACTGGCAATACAATTTAGTCAACTGGCATATTTTAATATAATGTAAAGTACCAAAATTGTGAAAGGAAAAGTCGTTAGTATCTAGCTAGTATGTTGAGTCAATTCTCTTTTAGTAGCTTTAAGCTTTAAGCTTTAAGTAGTTTTAAGTAGCACAACCCAGAGGAAGAATAGACAGGCTCATCTGGCAGACGTGGTGCAAAAACATCATGAACACAAATCTGGGATTCTCCAACTGTGTAAATAAATTATTCCCAATGACCTAAGGCCTCGTCTGTATATGGGTATTTCAAAAAAACATAGTATTTTCTCCGCATTTTGGCCTTCCGTCCACACCAAAACGGCGTTTCAGGTCACTGAAACCAAAGCTTTTGAAAAACTCCTTCCAGGGTGGAGATTTTTCCTTTTTATTGGCATGGACGGGTGAAACAGGTTTTGCAAAACGATGACCTCATGACCTCGATCTACACATGGCAATCGTTGTTTCACACATTGAGCAAGCGTCAGAAACCTACAAACAATGGCGGACTACTGGTGTGTTTACGTGTGGCTAGTACTGTTAGGTTTAATTACATGTTCACAAGTCAACCTAGCGCTACTTCATCATTACATCGCCGTGCCGTGCCACTCAAGAAGAAGCCCAACTCTCCTAATGTTCTTCTGTGGTGTTTGACATAAAGTTTTACCGCCACCTACTGGCCTGGCATGCTTATGTGAGCGTTTTTGCGCTCTCTTGTGGATGGAGATATTTTCTATACCACCGTTGGTGTGGACAATGTTTTCAGAAATAGCCATATCCGTGTGGACCCTAACCACTAGACATACCACCCTTATGACATGTCATGACATGTTAAAGCTATGAAAAACAAAAAGAAAACAAGGATATTGAGTCTGGGGAAGACCGCGATAAGTCAGTAAATTGTTGGCCTACTAAATATGCACCATGCATTGACAGTGTCTTGTTATCAGACTGTTGCGTTGTGTCCAGTCCAATAAAGAATTTGCATTTATACAGACCCAAGACCTGTGGCAATATAATAAGGCAGAGGCTACTATGTCTGAAGTGCTAAACTAATTTCCGAGGTTCCAGTGTCAACAGTGATGAGTAAAAAATTATGCGTAATGCCAGTAATGCTCCCCTGATCCTTACCCTGACCTTAACCGCACCACTCTTTTACCTAAACTCAACCGTTTCTAACCTAATACCTAAACTTAACCAATACCGAATTACTGTATGTTTCATGGTTTTCATCGTCTTACATTTTGTTTTCCTTTGTATCATTTATTTTCCTGTTGTCACTTGGTATTCAGCGTTTGCCTGTTAAAGTGCCAGTGAGTGCCAACATCATGTTTTTTTTGTTGTCTTGTATGCCTTCTATGAGGTAAAATCCTATGTTTTTACCAGTCTCCGCCAACCAGTTTGTTAACTCTGCTCCAAACTCAGGTCTCGCATTGCTCATTATAGTGCTCATACTCAATGACGTGTACTAGCTTAAAAAATATATATATCACAAAGTTAGCGTGGTTCGTTACCATGGGGATAACACCTCCCCCTCCTTCCCAGAACTCACAGCCCAAAACTAATGTTTTAAAAATGTGTTCGAATTCGAGCTGAAACAGGGGGTTCACTTACACTTTAAGCACTTTGTGACAGCCTGTTTGAAAAGGAGCTATATAAATGAGTACACTTAACACTTAACTTAAAGCTGCAGTATGTAGGTTTTCCTGAGCCAGAAGCTGTAGATAGAAACCTATTTGTCAAACATTTGTGCTGCATGTATATAAGCAGCGTTACTTTATTCCTTGAATAAGGCACTAATAATGCATGAGTAAACTCTGAACATAGTGGTTTAGTAACCGTAATAATGCATTTATAAACATCATCGTATTTGTCAAACATTCGTGCTGCATTTATATAAGCATCATTCGGCTAGAACGAGTGGGCCGACCAGAGCTCAATGGAAGAATATAAAACCTTGTCACTGAGGAAAATAAAAAATATCCTCTTAGGACCCATTGCAGCACTTCATGTATTATTATGCACATTAAGTTTAACCAAACAGAATTCTGGCAAACTTAAATACCCCATCTTTAACAATCCCTACTAAACTAAATGGCAAAACCAAACACAATCTCTACCAGGGAGTCACCAGAGCTTTCAACACAACCTTGTTTGTGTGCTTAGTTTTATTACAGTTTTACTCATCACTGCCGTTCCTGGTGTCTTCAGAAACTAGGGTGACTATTTCCCATAGTAGTGTAGTTTCTACCACAAACTAAAAGCCGACAGGGACTCTAATGTCTGTATACTTCTGTTCATTTCAGGGCTCCAAAATAATAAACACATTGGCAATGGCTGTGGGGGACAGTATACATAAGTATGTGTATGTGTGTGCGTGTGTGTGTGTTCATGTGCGTGTGTGTGTCTTACCTCTTTGGCCCTCATTACATTACAGCCCTCACAGCCTGTGATCCAAGCGATTGTTCGGTATGTATACGTGCGTGATGGCACTCTGCATGAGGTGAAGATCGGCAGTGTAATAACATTACACATTTTATGTCACGTTCACTGCCGATCTTCACCTCAGTGCCATCACAGACGTATACATACCGAACAATCGCTTGGATAGCCTCTTTCGGTAGAACCTCATTGCTGTGTTAGTAGTGGTCTGTATATAAGACTCGTGGCACAGCAGTGGGAACATGGGGACTCAGGAGAGTGACTTGCATCTGCTACTAAAGCGAATGTGTGTACTAGAAGAGACTTGACGGATGTGCCAATGCAGTTGCTCGGGCATGGATGACAGCCCTACTCATGTTAAATGTTTGTTATTTTCATGCAGATTGTGGAAATATTGCTGTCCTCACCCTCAGGTGTTTTCTTCTTAGGAAAAACAATAAATCCTACAATAAATAATTATGAATTCCTGGCTCAGATTATCGTGACATGTCAAGTTAATCAGTTAGTTGTAACATTAGCTTATACAAATGATAAATTAAGTGTGAAACCAGCCTATAATTGCAGGGAAGGATAATCAAGGGATCTATTGAATTTTAAACCCCCAAGTACGCATCTCATGAAACACTACACTTGAGAATCTTACTCAGAGCGGCTTTAAATGAAATCTATTAAAGCGTTGGGGAACAGCTACGCTTTGTATATGAATATATTTGGAGTGAGCCACCTCCCCATAATCCTGGCAAACAGGAAGGTGAAGTTAACTTCAGTACTCAAATGATGAATGCAGGTTTCGCAGTAGCAGTTGACAGGGAAGTGTAGAAAACAATGCTGCACAGTAGAAGGGCAATTTAAATGTGGTTTGCTACAGAGATAGGCTCTATAGGCATGAGTAAGGCATGAGTAGGCATGAGTAAGGCAGTCCGTGAGGGATTTGGACGCATGGTTTTCTCGAGGCTCCATTCCTACCTGGAGAACGACTTGCAAGATTTATCAGACTTTCAGCACCAAAGACAGGAACATATTCCATGCGGGCCAAGCTTGGAATCTAACGAGTGGAGATACAACCATCAATAGCCGCTGCCTAAATCCCACTTCCCTAACACGATGTTTGACTTCTATGCAGAGAACAATTAAAGCCGGCGGGAGATGTAGCTGTCGAGATCTTGTTGTCAAGACTAGAAGTGTAGTCACAACACAGTAGAACTTGTTAACAAAAATTGAACACATTGAACCCAAAAGACCAACTATAACAGTGTTTTGGTGAATGCAGGCCCCCAGAGAGAGAAGTCTGCAGTTGCTAGTTAAGTGGTCACATGCTGGTTTTGTCACTGATACGCTGATAGTAGA
The DNA here is from genome assembly GCA_900323305.1 of Trachyrincus murrayi. Classification (NCBI taxonomy): domain Eukaryota; kingdom Metazoa; phylum Chordata; class Actinopteri; order Gadiformes; family Macrouridae; genus Trachyrincus; species Trachyrincus murrayi. Next base: position 37,708 of record OOFB01016926.1, on the reverse strand, counting down.
GCTAATGTGGTAGTCCCATCATTATTATTATTGGCAAATTGAATTAGTGCTGTTCTATACATATAGTATACTACTAGGCTTACCAATGGCCAGACTCTGATATAACATCACATAGAAGCTATGTCAGAATTGCATTTGACTTTGACGGTGTTGGTGAGTCTGCATGTTCAGGTAAATATGTAGCTAGACTTGTAGTTGATGTAATTATATGGATCGTATGGATCTCACCAAATTGTAATTATTTTCATAATAACTGATTTGTACTGGTTAGGTTCTTTCAAGAAAGGCTGCTATGTCTTTATATAGTTTAGTTTTTTGCTAAATAGCTTTTTTCACCCTAGTAGACGCAACATCTTCCACTGTTAAGACTCTTGATACTCAGCTCTATGCTGACATTTGTTATTCCTCTTATCTCTACAGAAAGTGATGCACCGATGTGACATTCTTTAGATTGACAATATACTGATTAAATACAGCAATTGTTTATTTTTACGTGTATCTGAGTGGATCGCAATCACAGAATCACATTTATTTTTGCATGCTGTTTTGTATGGATGCCAAATAAATTAACCTTGTGTCTCTCGCTTTCATTAGCCATCTCTGGAAGTGTTGTTGAGGGTTTGATTCCATGGTCTGTGTCATGTCTTACTGCTTAGCAGTCATGTCAGTGCTCTTAGAGCAGGGACTCATGTTGGCAGGGGATCAGCATCAGATTCTTAACTTCTGCTACATTGTTCACAGAAGCAGATTTTGAAACTTGTTTGGATTTCCTGCCTTTTCATGTGTTATTACCAAACTCAAGAGAATCAGTATTTCAACAGAATCCTAAGCTTCATTGACAATTAATTGGCTGCCAGTAGAGTGTATAACATTTTGCAGTAAACATATCATAAATCATATTTGGCAGCCTCAGAAATGAATTGTCCCTTCTTGACTTAATGTCATATGTTTTCTCTGAGCAAAATACAATGTACAAATTCACATTAACTTAATACAGTGCTTGAAAACTGTTTTGTCTGCACTAGTGAAGTATGCTTGTGAATATGCGGGTCCTCTGTGGTGAGGTATCCGTCCAATGTCAGGCTGAACTGGTGTGTGTGTGTGTGTGTGTGTGTGTGTGTGTGTGTGTGTGTGTGTGTGTGTGTGTGTGTGTGTGTGTGTGTGTGTGTGTGTGTGTGTGACCCTGACAGAAGCCACAGTTATGTTTCGGGTTTCCTCATGATAGCAGCCTAGGAGCTCCTCTCGGCTAAACTCTGGCCTCTTTATCTCTCGCTGACAGCGGACGTTCCCTATCTTCTGCTCACAACGTGTGCCTTGTAGGATTCAACACGCCCTGGAAAGGACATTCAAAAAGGACTCGGTCATTCAAAAGGACTCTTAGTTAATTAGGTGGAAAAGTGATGATTGGTTGATTTGGTTATACTTCTGGTGAATATATATCGAGATCTACTTTGAATTGGACAATGTATTGTTGTGCATGATTTTGGCAGGTTTTTTTTACATTAAATTTCACTCCATTGACTACTTGTCATATTTTTTCCAAATGATTGTATCCATTCTAGCTTAAACTATGCAAATGTCATTCTTGCTGCCTTCTTTTTTGTTTCGTAATGCTGTTGGAACTTTGCTTTCGCAAATTAATCAATGAAATCAATTTGGGATGAGCAGATGCTCGTCAACCACGAGTAACAGTGATTAACAGGAGGTTCCATAAACAGGGCTTCTGCTGTATTGAAATCGCTTCAGCATCAGTCATAATATACAACGCTATTCATACACAAAATATAGGCAAAATAAATATCATTGTATTATGCGCATATTATGTGCCATTGACCATTTTAAAAGCTTGAACTTGATGTGTGTGTGTGTGCGTGTGTGCGTGTGCGTGTGCGTGTGTGCGTGTGCGTGTGTGTGTGTGCGTGTGCGTGCGCTGTCCCTCAGGTGGAGCGAATCGTAGACAAGCGGCGAAACAAGAAGGGCAAGTGGGAGTACCTAATCCGGTGGAAGGGCTATGGGAGGAAGGAGGATACCTGGGAGCCAGAGAACCATCTGCTGCACTGCGAGGAGTTCATCGACCAGTTCAACAGCTTGCGACTGCACACGCGCAAACAGCTGAAACCACCGAAGCTGCTCCAAGGAGCAACGTCTGGTCCACAGGTCCCCCTGGCAGCCGCCGGTCGTCCAGCTCACCCGGAGCCCTACAGAGCCCGGGCAGATACCCGTAAGAAGAAGCGAAGCTCTGACTCCCGGGCCGGGGCGAGAGAAGGAGATGGACTAGAGGTGGTGGCGGTGGGGGGGGCCGGGGATCCAGGGATAACCCAGAAGCAGAAGGTGAGTGCGGGAGGGGTCGGGAAGCAGGCTCCAGAGGAAAGGATTAACAAAGGGACGACATTCAATCCCACCTCGCCCAGGCAGTTACAGTTTGTTCCCACCATGAGGGCTTCTCATAATGGACTGCAAAACGGAGAGGCAGAGCCTGTCTTGTACCGGGCATCATCAAGGACTCAGAGACCTCCTCCGGACATGGTGGAAAAGACACTGGCAGACGTGGCTGCTCCCGGGCAACAGCATGCCGAAAACCTGGGTGAGCCAATGGTCATTTTCATGGTTATATGCATGATGATATGTAACGTGTAACATTAACCCAAGATTCTGGGTTGTAGGTGCTATGTTAAATTTGCGTTGCATTTAGTTTTGGGGGTAGACTTAGTAGTGTTATACATACTAGGAAAAAATACTGCAATTTAACCCCATTCTACAGATACTACTTGGCTCATCAAGTAACTAGTTTACCAGAGTGTTTCAACAGATTAGTTATTTTTAGTCTATTTCATTACACTTAGTAGTGTGGAGCTCAATGTTTGATGGCACATGGTTCATTTAAATACTATTTTTAACCTGTCGTTTATTTAACCCTGGGTGGGTTTGCAAGGCACCAATGCTCTTTTTCTGCAGCACCCAAGTGAGTACCTAATTACCGTAACATGCGTGTGTGCTCGGAGGAAAATGGAGTACATACACAGAAACGCATGTGAACATTTGGAGATAATGCAAACTCAACATAGGAAAGCCCTCATTGGATTTTAATCCATAACCTCCTTTTGCGTTCTCCTTGCGAGGCAAAAGTGTTTTCAACCAGTTGACAACAATGGTACTTTAGAGCTAAGTTACAATCAGTGACGTAGAATTACAACAGTGTCACTGTATTGCATGTGCAGGTCTCCTTAGCTTGCAAAGTAATAAAGTATGCTAAATAAGTAGGTTTTACTTTCTCTGCTCTAATTGGTAATGGATAGGGCTGCTAGAATAAGGCTTTTGGAATTCATGTGACAGTCCTGTATAACTGATAACAGTATTTTCATTCCTGGGTCACAGTCCAGAGCTGACACCACAATGGTTAATCATTCATTTTAAAAAGGTATATTTTCTTGTTCAAGAGATTTTGCTTTACCTGACCAAATGGTTTGGACACTCACACAAAATTTTCTGATTTGTATTTGTATATAAAAAAACCTCAGCCCCAAGTTAATGGAAAGCCAGCTTTTAAGAACTGTTCCATTTTTACCATTAGTTTAATTGCCACAAAGAGCTACGTTGCATTACTTTTGCACCCATGTGTAGAGTGAACACTGTAGCGATGCTTTGCAAGATGTCTACACATTATTAGTCATTTAGGCTTTGAAGTTAAGGCTTCTAGATTTGAGATTTGTTATAATTTTATCGTAAACATCAAACATTATCAAACATCATGAACATTAAAATAAATGTTAGTTGGAATTATAGTGATCTCAACGCATCATTATATCAAATGATGTGTAAAAGTGTTATGCATATTTCTACATATATTTTGAACTGTATTGTAGGACTACAACGTAGAATACACCACTCAGCCAAATGATCTTATTACATGCAACTTTTCCTGGAACATTTTAATACTGACCTACGAAAGATTAAAGGAAAAGGAACCATTATTTAGTTTATATATCCTGTTTACAAGTCCGTCTGGCAGGCTGTAGATAGAAGCCTACCTTTTGTGCCACACAAAGCTATGACATAACGATACGGCCAGCAGAAATATGTTATTCTTATTGCCTCTAATTAACACTTTTAAATAATTACCTAACTGAGCTGCAATAATTATTGAGAGTTAAGTAATCTCATAGGAATCATCTTGAGATTGACAAATAAATTGCTTTGCTTTGGTCAGCACAATCCATCCTTAGTGGTGCTGAAATGATTAGTCGTTGAAGACTAATTATTATTTTGGTAATTGATCATTCATAAAACATTAGTTTCTGAAATAGTGCATCAGAAATGCATAATGCATTTAATATTTGGTTGCTTTTCTCAGATTATAGAATGTAGGCCTACTTTAGTTTATCTTGGCTGTCCGTCCGTAATATAACCATAACATATTACCGAGGGATGCATCCACTACACACCTACCAAATATCTTGTCAGGAAAATGTCAAAACGCATGAATATACATCTGTCATCTAATAAACTCATCTGAGACAGACTTTATGTAGTTTGTCTGAAACGCTGTAGCGTTCATTCAGCTGCACCGTCGCCATAATGTGTACGGTAATTGGTCACATGCTTGGCTATGTAGCCAGGAGGGTACATAGACTCCACCCATTAAATTGGCTTGAAGGAAAAGAAGGAAATTTATAGACAGAAATGACATGACACTCGCAATGGATTCCATGGAACATAATTTTCTGATGCTTAATGCACACCTTGATAACCCCTTAATAACATAATTAGAAGTAATTCACGGATTTCTGTTGTCCATCACTTTAAGACTTCACTTGGTAACGTGTAAGCTCTGGTTGGCTCTGGTAACATGTGTAAGCTGGGTATTGGTGCATGGGACTCGTTATTTCACTTTCTTTTCTTTCTTTTCGGGAAGATTTGCTTTCACAACGCAACAGTGAGTCTGCTGTTTACACGGCTTAGATTGCGGTTTCATTCGTCGTATCCATATACAACACTTAGTTGTACATTCCTGTGTATCCTCTACCCTCCGCTGTGTTCCAGGTTCCCCTTTGGCCAACGGCAGGATTCATCTGCACAGCTCGGCCAAGCGAAAGCTGGGAGAGGACAAGGCCTACGTCTTTGACAAGCGGCTGAGGTACAACGTCCGCCAGAGTGACACACACTGCCGTTTCCGGGACATCGTGGTCAGGAAGGAAGAAGGTTTCACGCACGTGCTGCTCTCGAGCCAAACAACAGACAACAACGCACTGACACCTGAGGTAAAGCGGTGAACCTCCCAAACATCGAAAACCCCCTCCCGTGTTGAGTTAATGAGCAGCGTTTCATTTCAAAAGAAACATTAGGCTGAACGAAAACTGTTTATACTTCAGACGAGTTGTCGGCTACAGAAAAGTGTGATCTTGCAATTTACCGGGCCAGGACCTAGTGACATTGTCAGCAATGTTTTTGGTGGAAAAAAAGCAACAAAATTGCTGTGCAAAGCAATTCACTTAAATGTACCATCTGTTTTCTTGGAAACAATTGGAAGGCTTAGGCTTTACATTGAACATCTCAACTACCATGTTGCTCTCTTCATGCTTTTTTGTTTACCAACTTGTCTACGTTACAAACCTAACAAGCAGCATCGATCTATTCAGAATTTCCCAAATTAATGAACTTAATGTGTGGACAAACCCTACAAAACAGTATGTGTTGATTGTTGATGCTGGTTGTCATTATGAGTTGCTATGGATCTGTTGATAAGGGGCCTTTAATTATTTGTCTCAACTGATTGGTTCCCTTCCAGAAAAAAAAAGGTCTACACTCATGTCTGTGGTCAGGTTGTCTTGGCAACAAACGGATCACCACCCATTACCATCCTGCTTTGCTTCTGCCACTCATTGTAAAGCCCATATTTCAGATAGGGTTAGTGAAAATGTGTTTTAGGGTGAGGTTTGAGAGACAACAAATTGACTCAGCTATTGCCCCACGTCCGTCACACTCCTCCGTGCAGGGAGGGAAGTAGAATTAGAGTCATTGTCGTTCTCAATTACCACTGACACGCTGTGATCAGTGCACACCAAACTGCCTGTGAGCCCTGCCCACTGAACAGCGTCTTCACCCATTCAAACACTGAATAAACTTTGTGACTTTTGTCACAAAATTGGCGACTTCATTTGTGTAACAATCATTTTTTTGTCATAGTCATCGGGGATGTGATATCGAAGGAAAAAACCACTGAATCACATGTTGAAAGTGATGAATAACACTATGCTAAAACATAACCAATAACACCTAGTAGCTCAGTCACAGCATGCTGTAAAGAGACATGCATAGCTGTTGCTCTAAAGCCCAGGGTGGGCCCCTTCATGCTTAATGATATTTTGGTTCCCCCTTGGAAGAAAATGACCACTAGGTAAACAAAAGCACGTCCTCATTTTCACAGTGTGTTGATTGTTGATGGATGCCACCATTACATGGTGACAACCTCCAAAAAGTAGCGTAATGTTTACATATACAAGCACTACCATGGCTATAGGAAAGCTAAGCGTTGGGCTAACACTAAGGGTGCTAGCAGTGCTTGCTCCGTCGGCCATCTGTAGCACCGCTGAGACGCACCATATGGTTGCCTAATGGCCTACAGGTGGATTAAAAGCAATGGGGACCCCTGGTACATCATAGACACCGGCGTACCATTCATATCGATCTGAGCTCTCACTACATGAAACGTAATGGGCAGCTTTGATGAGACACTCACAACCTCTCCATCACTCCACGCTGGTGGTATTAGTGGAAGACACTGCACCGTATGAGCACCAGTCACAAGCATTTAGTTAGCCTGCCTCGGTAGGCCCTAGAATGTGTTTTTAGAGGGAGATTTTACACAGCTTTGGCTTAATATATATGATTACCTTTTGTAATGTTTCCGTATAAATATTCACTGAAGCCTGTCAAAACATGATGCAGCGAGAGCAGGGTGTCACAGACGTGAATATACTAATGCTTTCTGTAGGAAGAAAAAGATATGATGCGTTCAACATTCAGCTGTGACTCCTGAATACGTTCACATGTTTGGGTGTATGATGTGCGGACAGATTAAGAAAGATTCAACTGATTGTGGTTTTGGCTTTAACACAATGGTACCGCAATGATGCTGCACTATCTGACTAACAGCTGCTGTTAGTCAGATAGTGTCAATCTCAATACTTAATATTATCTTGATGATTTCGAAGTATTTTGGCATTTGTGCTTTAGTCTACAATTTTTATTGACAATTTTTATATGATTTGAACAAAAAGCAGCATTTTCTGATTTGATCAAATCAAATGTCAAATCAACATAATGCTGTCCAACTGAGGGAGGCTAAGCAGTTTGATAATTTGGTGTAAGCTGGTTTATTGGTTAAAGAATATTAACACAATCAAGATCTGCATCAATTGATTGGTTGTCTCTATAATGCCAGACTCAATGTCCTGGACAGTCTTATTTTTTCAATGCAAGAAATTATGAAAAAAGACTAGATATTATATAAGAGTATGGGTAACAGTTGTGTATTGCAGTACCATTTTGTTTTCGGGCGATTCTGTCCTAATTTTGTATTGTGTATGCCCATGGTACAGGTACAAGTGTATATACATGTATAATATACATACAATGTTTTGTCACAGAAAGGAAAGTACAATATAGCATACACAATATAATTGCAGAACATTTCAAATAGTTCAAAACAAGCAATACGCAGAGGAAGTAGCCTGATGTAATGCAAAAAATGTAAATACCATCAAGGTTAGTCATGTTTTCTAACGCTACTCCCCCTGGTGGCAAGCCCTCTCAGAATCAGTGTATTCTCTTCTCCTGATGTCAGGCAGAGCGTGACAGCAATCATTATCCATAAAAACAATGAAAAACATTCATTTGTTTTTGATTACATCAATGTTTCTGTAATTTTAGTCAAATAAAAATGAATAATTTATACACAAATATGTATTAGGTTATTCTTTATTATAATTTATTTAAGTCATGCTTTTTAAATGAAATTGTGAATTTCAAAGTCCAAGCTGGCTCTATCAGCTCTAAGCTATCTGAACCTCAGACTTCCTGCATGCACAAATGACAAAAATTGACAATACAAAATGGATTGGACCTATGGAGAAACTAGAGGGAGCCTGTACTGTTGAATTGGCCACCTTCACATTCGCTTAAAATGTGTTCATAATGGCCATAATGGATCAGCTGAATTGAAGGCCTTGTATAGATCTCATTTGGAGTGGGGGAGGGGAGGGGTTGTGCCATGGGGTGTTGCAGTGCAATCAAACTGCACCTGATGCCTTTCTGTGCGGTGTTGTGGTGACACGATTCCATCATTGAATCACTATCTTCATCTTTATTTGTGGAATCTCCGAGCTGCATTGCTTTCAACTCTCCGTGGAACACATGGTGTCTCCTATGGTGCATAACAGCTTCTTCCATACCGGTCAGCGATTTAAAACGGAGGGTTTTGTCGTGTCGCAGTGTGATGAACCTGAGGCAGATGTCAATCTGTTGATTAAAAAAAAAAAAAGTGGCCTGCTGTAATTCAGGAGAGATACGTGTATGTACTGAGAGAGATAGACTGGAGAAGAAATCGAGTTGAATTGTGATTGCATTTCTGCAGGTACAAATCCATTAATATAGAGCAGTTGTGCCCTTAAAAACCTGCGCTGGTCAGTCATAGCTCACTGACCGATGACTAACAATGAGACCATTTGTTAACTGGAATTGCATATTGGAAAAATAGCATTTATTTGTAGCAGAGGGTGTTGAAAATATTCTTAAATCCTATATGGCCCATGTTTTTAGTACAATGTACAGAGATTTAGTTTGTCTTTTATTTTCAGATCATGAAAGAGGTTTGTCGGGCCTTGGGCAATGCAGCTGCCGATGACAGTAAACTGTTGCTGCTGAGCTCCGTGGGTACCGTCTTCTGCAGTGGTCTGGAGCCGTCCTACCTTATAGGGCGTCTGGCCACAGACCGTAGGAAAGAGAGCACTCGAATTGCAGATGCTGTGCGGTAAGAACAGGGACTTTTAGAGGACAACAGGATGTATCAGACACAACATTCGTCAGAATCCACCACATCCTCTTTTTTTGGTTTTTATAAAACAAAATTGCTTTCTCTATTCAGGGATTTGGTGTTGGCATTCATCCACTTCAAGAAGCCCATTGTGGTGGCCGTGAATGGCCCTGCTCTGGGCCTGGGGGCCTCCATCCTGCCTCTGTGTGATGTGGTGTGGGCCAGTGAGAAAGCCTGGTTCCAAACCCCGTGTGCAGCCCTCCGTCTCACTCCCTCTGGCTGCTCCTCCTACACCTTTCCCCAAATCCTGGGTGTGGCACTGGTCAGTCCCGCTGTTGTTCTGGGTTTTCAGTTAAACTGTTTAACCCGCTTCTTTGCAAATGTTTACTGCACAGTCCAAAATGTTCCTGTTTTAATGTTTTTTTTTTTTCTTCTTCCAAATCATAGGCTAATGAGATGCTGTTCTGTGGGAGAAAGCTCACAGCACAAGAAGCATGCAGCCGGGGTCTAGTTTCACAGGTCTTCTGGCCAGCAACATTTAACCAGGAAGTGATGATACGTGTGAGAGAGATGGCTTTGTGTAGCTCTGTGGTAGGTATCTAACCAGCGAAAGAGCAAGTGATGTTTCTTTCTCTAATCAGTACCGGTATAAAGAAGGTGACTACTTAAACCCCCTCCCCCACTGTTCCGTGCTACCCCATCCAGGTGCTAGAGGAATCCAAATGCCTTGTGAGGGGCATCCTGATGTCTGTCCTGGAGGAGGTGAATGAGAAAGAGTGCCAGATGTTGAGACAGTTGTGGTGCTCAACCAAAGGACTGGAAGCCCTCTTCAGTTACATGCAGAACAAAGCATACGAGAACTGACCCTTCACGCACGGACGCATGGAATCTGGCTGATCGTCTCTACCAGCAAGTTCATGCTGTCCAAAAATCACCATTGAAGCGCAACTTCATGTTCTGGTGTGTCTACTGTCCCAGTCCTCATCAAAGAGATGGACAAAGGGCCAAGCGTGCATTAATTAAAGGGTAGACCTATATTCTCTCATTACTGATGTACTCAAATGAAGAGATCAAATGTGACATGCTGTTCTCCTCCTCAAATGTCTCGCTATTGGCAAATTAACTCTTAGGTTGAGTGGTGTTAACCATTCCAGTCCATAAACAAGTCTGGTTTGTTTTCTTGGCAGAATACGGAAATTCACTGAGCCCTGATCCTTTTAGAGATTATATAACAACGAATGATCCTCTTCGAGGACATGCAATGAGTCTGTATTTGTGTGAGTCTGAAAGCTTTGTAAAATGTGTGGAAATGTGTACATGCAATCACCTATGTTTTTAAATAATTTATTTAATGAATCATAATATATAATATATAATATATTGAGATAGAGATATATGTATATTTGTATTTAAAACATGCTATGTGTACAAACTGAAAATGCGGTCAGCCTATGTATGTACATTCGTATAAATATAGATTTCCAAGTCTGCTGGCCTGTGCACGTGTACTTCAAGCCATTGAGTTAGTGTAGCAAAAACCAAAGTTTGCATCTGAGTGAAGCACAGTTTATCTCCCTTTAGATACACATTCCATCATTTCTACGGACAGGACGTTTGGCTTTTTGATGTTGATGTTTATAACACTGAAACACAGAATAACAGAAGATTAAATCATATAAGTGGCACTTGCACCAGCGATGCATTGTGTTGCTCTTAAACAAAGTACAAATGTCACACTAGTGTATCATTATGCAAGGATGTAAATTGGTTGTGATACTCTTTCATACTCGTGAAAAATATATTGTCCTCTGCAGTCTGTTGAATGTGTTTCGATATAAATCGGTGTTTACCAAGGTCTGGCGATCATGTACATATTATTTTGCAATGTTTATAGAAGCTTTAGGACCTTTTTATTTCTCATGGACGTCAACGTAAAGTTTGTCCTGAAGTTTTTGTTTTGTTTGGTGACTGCGTTGTCTATGTTCTGTATTGTGACGCTGAAACCAATGTAGACCTTAATCACGTGATATTAGTTTCAGGAAATTATATATATATTAACTTATATTGCATTCACGTTTTTAATTTACCAAAAAAAAAATACTTCTGTGGAGAAATGTTTGTATAATTCAGAGAATTGTCCAGTTTTCCAAATACAGGCAGTACACAGACTATAGAGGCTAGCTATTTGTTTAATTAACTGCATGTAATATACTGTAGATATAATTGTGTTGCCTGCCAGAATACTTTATATTTCAGGATATGTTTTGTATTGGCATTGTAAGTAGTGTTTGAAAGCAGTTTATTTTTGTATTTATTTGAAAATTAATTTTCAGTCTGCTGTGCCATTTACCCTTCCCTTGATCACTCCACAACTCTAAATTATCCACAATGAATATATTGATGAATAAACTCTTGATGAATAAAGTGCATTATATTAATTAAGGTATGTATTGATAGTTGATTTTAATTATATTGTTATTCAAATCAGTGGGTTTCTTTTCCCTTTTTTTACATTTGAGTAAAGACCCATACAACATATCTATGCATCTTAGTAATATGGTTATAAAGAACAGTTTTGTTACTTTCATGTGTGTAACCCATTACCAAAGATTAATGGTATATTACACAAGGCAACCATATTGTAAACATTTGAATCAAGATTAGTTCATATGTTCATCAGAACATGTTTATTATATCATTAACTAACAATATGATATGGCTTCAAGTTTGCAAATCAATCCCAGATCTGCAGAGCTGTGAGCTGACCTTTGTTTTACTTCATTAACCGGGCCCATTAATGGAGATAAATGCATGTCGTAAAGTTTGTTTCTTGACTCAATGACTTGATTCTTCTTGAATTAAAAGGAGAGGTTAATATCTAATGGGCCAGACAGGGCCTCTCTGGAGTTCCTTCAAGCTAATATTGTTCTGGTTCAAATGGGCTATGGGCTTAGTGTTTTCCATAAAAACATTCAGTATATTAAGCCTGACATTTAACGATTCCAACAAATCATGCAAATATTCAGAAACGTTTTTTGCGATGTCTGGTTTTTACTGTGAGCTTTCTGCTACTGAACAGGCATGGACCAGACTAAAATGCATGGGATTACCTAATGAACTTGTATTGAAACTTCAAAAAAATGGCGTATTGTGCAATAATACATTTTTACACTTCAAGCAAATCCTCTTTTAAAAAAAAAACAATGATTGTTATTACAATACAAAGAAATACAGACCTGTCAGCAGGAGTTGTATTGAAAAGCAATTTATTGGCATGGGTAGCATTTATAAGTCTTAAATTAGTCCCAACGCCCTCCCCTCCTTCCACATCCAGTTGCTGTGTTATGACGCAGTTCAATGGTTGTGACGTGGTCCAATCAACATCCAGAAACTCTGGCGTTAGTCCGTGTCAGGCCTCGGCCCTTCCTTCAGCCTCTTCCTCATGCCCTCGGCGTGCTGTCTGCTTGTCTCCCTCTTAGCTTGCGCCTGTTGAATGTCCAGCAGACAAGGTAGGCACCAAGTGTCAGTGTAGGCAACGTTTTGTTATTTAATAATAATTTATTTTTTTAATTAGTGGGAGACACTCACCTCTTTCTTTAGACACCGTCGCATAGCACGGTCTATATCATTACACGTGCCAAAGAACTTCATGACACTGTGCTAAGAGGTGGTGGTGATGGTGGTGGTGGTGGGGGTCAAGAAACAATGCATTAATATCATGAACACTAACACAAAACTAAGCTGCATCTGCAACTGTGTGTGTGTGACTAAATAATCAACAATATGAATGTGTGTGAGAGAGGAGAGAATGTTATGAATATAGCTGTCTTACCTCCTGGTGGCACTGTTTCAGCAGAGTTATGATCTCATTACATTCATCCGTATGCAGATGAGGTGAGAGGTCAGAGTGCATGCTGGGGTCAAGGGGCTTACCGGACGACTGCGGGGAATACTGAACACGTCAAACCAGAGGAGCCTTGAATGTAAATACGATTGTTGACCAGTACTTTACTAGGATGCATCAACATGAGGCGAATGCACACTCGTCTAGTCTAAAGGATCCCACAGGACCCCCATCGTCCCTCTCCTTGCTGAGCAGACATCTACTCATTGGATAACAGGAGGCTTGTTGTTGTTGTTGTTTACCACTCGTCCCTCAACCTGCACGACCTGACATCGGTCAGCTCATTCTAGAACGGCGCTTTACAATAAGACCAAAAGGTGACATCATCGTTTTGTCCATTGCAGTTAATTGTGAGTGCGGTTCTCATTTAACTTACAAGGCCTTTGCTTTTTTTTTAAATCTGTTAATAAACATGCCGAACTAATGAACATGATGCAGCTGTGGGCTGTTACATCAGAGGTGACCATAACAAGGTTTGTTAACATGCGAGACTGACTACTCACCAGACGACTGACGACTTTTTGTCATTTGAAATAAACCTGTGGTATAACTCCTCGGTATAAAGACCAAACATCCAGTAATAGTTTCTAAACGAGCTCAGGGGTTTGTTCTTGGTACCGACAAGGACATGCAAGAAAGAGCAAATATCCCAGCTGTGAACGAGCAGATGTGGATGGACAGCGGTGCTACAGTTCACCTGATCACTGCTGCTAACATTAATGCAACCTTGCGATAACATTGATCCTTCCAATACACGTTTTCTTATAACTGACCCACACTTGTTTTTGTCGCTCAATGGCGGTGGAAGAACCAGCTGATTGGCTCGGTACCGCCACCACCTGGCGTGGAGTGTGGATTACCAGATTGGCAAAATATATCCAAAATGAAATGAATGAATGAATCCACAATGAATACGATCAAATAAAAATAAAAAATACAATTAAATACGATTTAATTATATTGTTCCATCTAGGCCAGTTGCCCTCATAATCAATAATAAAACACCTTGATGACCTGCGTGATCAGTGTTTCCCCTAGGATGTTTCTTTCCAGCAGTGGGGGAAGGGGGTGACCCCGTTTCTCACCAGAGCGAAACCTGATTACACCTAAGCAACCCTATCCATTACCCCATAGCCATTATTAGTCATGACAAACAGGGTTTCAGGTGGGATAATTAATTATGTGCATGCACCAAAAGGTCAGATGCTCATATCAGCCCAACCCGGTTTACACCAAGCCGGACCCGTCTTAAGGTTTGCGGCACCGTGGAATTGCAACACTAGGCCAGAAAGCCTTTGCCCTCATTATAAAAACACACCACTCCAAAACTATTTAAAAAAATAAACACCACTCAGGTTAAAAATAGATTGTTTATTATGGAATTGTTTTTTTGTAAGTCACCCAAAGCACGTACATGCCGACAGAAAGCATTTTTAAAAATTACTCAAAATCATAGCTCTTAAATCTTACCTACAGCACCTTTACTTAGCTGTGGGTGCGAACCTGCCAGCTGCTCTTTATCCATGCATATACTCACGTTACACAGATCCGCACAACCTGGGCTCCATTCCATGAAGGAGATAGGGAAGCTGCAAGCTGAAAATGCAACTTGCTTCATTCAATTTCAAGCATGATATTCTTCACTTGTGAACCATTTGAGAAAGTGTCTTGGAACACTATCCAACACAATGAACCGCTACACTGTTCCATCCACCACGAATACTTAACCCAAAGCTCCATAAGATGACAAAATGAAAGTAAGAGTTCCAACAGTCGCAACTTGCAGACATATTTTTGCATCCAACAACTTCACTGAACATCAAGTTTCATTAAAAAAAAACATAAAACCCTCAATAATTCTGTGGAGTGTGTTGTTGGTGGCTGGTTTAAGCAGCCTCACCTGGCCCGAGTCAGACTGATTAGACTCTGGGGCTGGGTGAAGCTGCACACCTGTGGGGCATTGGCCAATCAAGGCCCACAGGTTAAACCAGCCACCAGCACACACACTCAGGAGGAGCGCTAGCATGTCAGCACATACCACCTGCTCTGCCTGCTTCAAACATTCTCCAACTCTGCAATAAACCAGTTCAATCATCAACTCCCTGTGTCCTGCTGTTGAGGAGCCCTGAAAAGCCACTGTAGTGGCATGTAGCAGGGGACACTGCTACAAATTCATAAAAAAAATTTGGTGAAACAAGTGATCAAACATTTTAAGCCCTTGAATAAAAAGAAAATCAAACTCAAACCCCAGCAGGGAAAAGGAGCAACATTACAAGAGGGGAGAGACCAAGGGACAAGTGTGGTTTTAGGTTTACCTATAGTTTAAAACTGTTCTGTTTTGGTACAAGACTAAAGATGGTTAATTGTAGGTATAAAGTTTGAAATAGTTTAGGGTTAGAGAGATGGTCATGTTTAGGTTAGAGATGGTCAAGTTGACGTATTAGGCTAGAGATGTTTACATTTAGGCATTAGGTCATGTGGTCAAGTTGATCCATTGAGAGTTAGAGGGGGTGGTTAAGATCAGGGCTCTGGTTTGTTGCCAGTTGTGTCTGGCAACAAAGTTAGACATATTAGTCTGACTTTGTCCCTCCCTTAAAATAGGGTTCCCAGCTAGGGGTGTTAGAAGTACAAAAGCTAGAGCTAACAAATCAAAACAAATCAAATGAGGTCACAAGTCCGGTAGACTGGCATAGATCTACTTTGTTCTCTCCTCATGCTCTGTGGTGGATTGCGGCAAAAATCAGTTTCACAGAGTAAACATTTGTGCTGGCATTTCGATAACCAAATGTAAATGATTACAGCAACAAGCTGCTTATATACCCACATGTTAAATAAAAGTGTGTGGCAATGCAACAATGGCATAAAGAAATCAAGCCTCACCTGTGCTCCTTGACATCAGCCTATTGGTATGTGGTGACACAGGTGAACTTAATTATGAGCTAACGAGGACGAACGCACTGTGATTGGCTGTGAGTGAGAATGAATGAGGATTAACCACCTGAAGAAAATGAAACCACTCAAACTTTTTTTTTGCTGCTTACGATTCAACGTTATCCTATATTTTGAATATACTATTTAATAATCGTATTCTCATATTCCTTTTTATTTCCCACCCCCCAAAAGATGTACAATCTACATAGGGCTGAATTTGATTCTGAACGCATCTACCATGTTCAAATAAAATAGGCACACGTTGAAACCAGTCAGTAATCAAACTCAAATGTAGGCTATTTATTTTGAGCATTATCTGCTTCATTGTACAATACAACCAATGTGTATGTATTCTAGAGATAATTATCATTATTTTCTAATTATTTAATGGAAAACAAGCACCCCTGCCGTACCACTCCGGCACGGTAGGGGGCGCAACAACAACCCGAGTATACTTCCTGAAGGCACCTGATTGGTCGACTCGAGTGCTCCGACTGATGGCGCTTGTTTTGGAATTTCTCGTCGTCTGCCTTCTTTTTTGTACGACACCTTGGTCTCAAATAAATCATTTGTGTATTTAAAAAAAGAAAAGAAGCAAAAATGGACGACCCAATGAGACGTTTGTTACAACGGCTCATACGAAGAATGTCGACGCAAATGCTGAAGACAACACTGAGCAAGTGGGGTCGTTTGAACGTCGAACAACAACGGTCGTTGGATTTCACTCTGCCGAAATTGGTGTTGACGGATCATCTCCTTGACCTGTGTGGAGTATGTGTCGGCTTGTGTGCGAAAACATCTCATAAGTCATTATGACGTCTAAGATCTGAACATAATGCAAGTCGAATTCAACCTCGGCATATAATATTGGCCTAAACGTAAAGTGTTTTTGGGGGCTTGGTCAGCCCTACTGGTGTGCACAAGACAGTGTGCACTAGACAGTGTGCACAAGACAGTGTAATCACTGTCTAGTGCACACCAGTAGGGCTTGGTCAGCCCTACTGGTGTGCACACTGTCTAGTGCACACCAGTAGGGCTTGGTCAACCCTACTGGTGTGCACACTGTCTAGTGCACACCAGTAGGGCTTGGTCAACCCTACTGGTGTGCACAAGACAGTGATTACACTGTCTTGTGCACACCAGTAGCCAATCTCTAGGCAGTTTTTAGTCACACTGAAGTATGATCAGTCCTCAGTGCAGACGTTTGTAATGTATTATTTGGGGCAATTGATATGAGTGTGTACCGCTTGTATGGATGTTCTTTCTGTCCTAACACACATGCAATATGTCTGTGTTCTCTACAGGAAAGTGGCATGGGAGTGAAACACATCACAGAGCTCGAGATGATTTGTAAGTCATTTTCTTATGAAACTCAAACTATGTATGCATTTGTGATCATTAAGAATTTAATACAAAAACAACTCTTTTGGTTTTAAGATGTCATTGATAATCCAAACCAAAGGCTATGGAATGCCTACCAGCTTCTTGAGCCAGGAGGTAGGACGAACAATTACCTTTTTCTCTGAGTTACCACATTCAAGTGTTAGATTGTTGGGGAAAAACCTGTACACAGACTAAACTGGTGCTTTGTATTGTGTCATCATTCACACCATTTTTGTTTCAGATGAGGCTCTCTCAATAGAGCTGACCCACTTCAAGGCGCAATTTAAAGCTCACCTTGCTGAGCTCATTAGACATGTAAGACAAACCCTTGCAAGATTAGCAACATGGTGGATCCCATTTATAGACTGAACATAAAGAATTGCAAGCCTGCCGATTTTTCTGTTTTAAGGTGTCCATCAAAATCAAGAAGCATACAGACGAGGCAGTCTGGATACGAATTGCCTGGGGGGACATCTTCTCCCGGCCCAACCACCTGAAGCCTACATACGTCGTTCATCATCTTCAGACGCCCTACGTGTTTGTGACCAATTCGACCTCGAAACAACTGCCTCTGTTATCCCAAGTAAGCGCTGATGTTAACAAAAATTCCAGCAATATTATTGAATACAATTCATTAGTATGTGGGCAAAGTCTTGACAACGTATACCTAAAAACCTATTCCATTCAGGCCTTGGTTCTGGCTACCGGATATAGCTCTATTAAGGATGCTAACCTCAGTGGACGGAAACTCACTGCCATCAGGGATCTGCTCATGAAGCAATATCGACAGGTTGGATGGTTTACACTATTTAGTTTATTTTTTATTAAATAGGTTTGACTAGACATTTTCAGGGTATGCATAGATGTAGGTATAGATAAAGGTGTCTGTTATTCCAGAAGTAGTTATTTGGAGTCTTGCATTTAACTTGCCGTAAAGCCAACTCTCAGCATCCCTCTTGGGCAAAATCTTGTCTGTCTTATGTTTTCTCAATATTCAAATTCCTCAATTAATATTTCCTGAACCGGGATGAATGCATATAATTTTAAATGAAGTGGTGCTGTGTCTCACTTTAGGTCTTTCCCAGTAAGCATCTGCAGCCTCTTGGGGAAATGAACCAAATCAACTCCGGTATGTAGGGTTAACCATTATACATGGGAAAGATGGCGTGTCCTGTCCAGTATTATAATACATTGTTTAATTAATTAATTCATCTTTCATAGACCCACAGATTGAGTGTGAACAATATGAGCAGTCAGAGAATAGACTTCAGATGGCCTGTGAGGCATTTGGTGGTGGCACGTTACCTGAACTGCAAACGGTCATCTACAAGGTATTACACAAAAATATAACAGAGATTACAAAATAACGTGTGATTTTAATAAATCAAATGTATAGTACAGAGGTTTCTGTTTACTTTGTAGTAAATTACATTAAAGGTAAAATAACCATATTATTTTATGATTTCCATCCACAGCTGGAGACAAAGATAAAAGACAACCCCAACAAGACCATGACAGAAAGAGAACAACCGTTCAGATGTGTTGTTAAATTTTCAAGCACCAATATCTTGGAGTCACTGCGACACAGTGCAATGACAGGTCAGAAAAGCATCCTAAAATAGTTATTCTCTGGTTCTTTTATCTTGCCACTAGGTGGCAACAATGGTTTACATGGGGTTTATTGGAAGCATTATCTTTGAATATACCGGTATACACTGCATTATAAAATACCTTTCCCCCACTTTTTTTGTAATTGCAGGTATTACTTCAACCCCGCTCACACCGTTGTTGTCATCTATCACCCAGAAAGGAAGGAGTCATTTTGTGGTCACTGACAAAGGTCCTGGCCCTCCCTCTCAAACACCCCATCCAAGAGATGTAAACTAAGACCATGAATGTATCAGTCTTGCATTTAGGCCTAGTTTTAGTGTTTATATCCACTCTCCAAACATCTGGTTGTTAGGCTGACTTCTGAAAATGTCTGTGCTCTATGTCGTTTTCAGAAGAATATGCCTTCCTGTTTGTCATTTTAACAATGTACAGTTTCTATTGTGTTATGTTTCTTGAGTGTAATATGTGTAATAAACCTGTAATCTATTTGTCAAAATGCTTTGTATTTTCTTAATGAGCTGTTTTAACTTTTTATCTGTATTTTATTTTTTAAATAAATGAAACCTGGTTAACATGTATGCAATCTAGCTCATGGCAGTGGTCATCATACATCAGTACAATCATAACGAGTTTGCAATAAACAATACAGAACTTTTTTATTTTTTTAAGTCAGATACTTCAAATGTATAACCTTTGGCTAGAATGAAGTAAATGTATGTAAATTGTACATGTTCATAATACATATTTGTTTGGAAATTACGGCAAATATTACATAGCTGACTGCTTTATCATTCAAAAAGGATGATTACGTTTTCTGATTTCGCTGAAGTAATACCGGATGTGACGTCGACCTCAGCGACACTTTCCGATTTCATTTCGGCATAATGCAGTTGCATATTGTAGATAATTCAGTTGTATATTGTAGATAATTAATTTGCATATTGTCGTATTAAAATAAGAGTAATTATCTGAGGCAATAATGTGCCTCATAAAGGCTAATCCATATTATTATAAATGCACCCAATCCAAACTGATATATGTGATATGTGATATACATTACTATAAACTACAGAATTTCAACACCATTTTAATTAAAATAAAATAAAATCAACAAACAGATTTGCAGTTTATCTGATGTAGGCATATTATATATCTATTTAAGTGTACCGTGGTGCTTTCTGCGCATGCGTAGAAAGTATCCGGCTGGTACGGCAGTGAGCGTTGTCCCCGGCGGTGGCGGTGGCGGCAGCATCGGTTAGCACTACGGCGTCGAGGTGTTCAATGGCAAGCGTATGTACAGGCTGCTACCGGGCTCTCCGCACTACAAGAAGCTACCGGTAAGCTACCCCGGGGTGTCAACACAGAAACATGGCTGCCAATGCATCTGGTGGGAACGTGAGCCACAGAGCCAACGCGTCCATAGGAAGCCAAACGAGATCAAACGAAGCGTCGTCTCCCTCGCAGTCTCGGGAGATGATCACCCCGACTATCACGGAGCTCACCAAAGAAGTGAGGACGAACATCCTCTGCACCGTGGAGGGCTGTGGGAAGATCCTGCCCAACACGCCCGCGTTGAACATGCATCTGGTGAAATCCCACAGGGTGAAGGTAATGGTGTCGTGTGTGTGTGTGTGTGTGTGTGTGTGTGTGTGTGTGTGTGTGTGTGTGTGTGTGTGTGTGTGTGTGTGTGTGTGTGTGTGTGTTGTTTACTCACCGACACAACATGTGGGGAATGCGCAAGTCATCTCTTAACTTCATATATGCTGACGCTATGCTGAGGTTATGTCCATGTTGCTTACCCCTACACAGCACCACGCAACATTACTACTGCGTGGTTTCTTGCGTGGTTTTGTCAATTCAAAACAACAACAACAACACTCCGCAATGAGCAACAACACCCGATGGGTTTTAATGTAATTCTTATTCAGCTGGCGTCCAGGCTTTCTTTTTTTTGGGAGTCACAGTGATTAAATCTCCCTTTGTTGAATTAGGTAGTTGTTTTTTTTTCCTCTTGAGAAATGTCTCCCTTTGTCCTCTTGACACACTAAGTTTCTCTGTTCAAAAAGGGTGAATGAGGAATTTGAATGAAGTCTTTAGAGGACTTTGTGTGGCCCGAGGCCTGCTGATTGATTGTGTCAGCACAGTTGTTTGCAAGATGTGTTGATGTTAGTGATGTTGGGAGAGACTTGAGTTGAACTGGGTGTGATTGGTCGGTTTAAACCATTTCAGCAGTGTCAGCAGAAGGGAATTATACTATATATCATGTTTATAATGCTACTGAAGTTGCTTAGTCAGTAACACAGACTGTATCATTCAGAAAGTTGGATTTGGAGATATTGTGTGGTTGTTTACATCCGGTCCCCTAACATTGTCATACCTTCATGGTACTAAATAACTACAACACATTACCCTGAAGAATGTTTTTCTTCTAGTTATCACACTCCCCTACACATGTTTTCCAAGAATAGACATGTCCACTACAGTAAACATCCCAGATCTTGACGATGACCTTGAAGTGATTAATCAACATTTTGAAATGGACTAAGTTGCCCAGAATAACAGTTACAACCGTCAAAACATCACGTAAATGAGTGAGTGCGTTGTTCATAGATTTCCTGCCAGACATTCAAGTTGCGGTGACTTAGGCCTGTTTGCAGCTGCTCTATCATCACAAGAGATGAGATAATATTGTTGTGTGGTGGCACATTCAGGCCCCCTTGGATTTGCATATTTGCATTTGGTAATCCTTTTGGCTAAAGTCCACAGTCCAGAGTCCACAAAACAACTTCAACCATTGTCATGTGATGTACCCAAAGGCCACTTAAAAGGCACATCACTGTCAGTAGACCTTTGTTTGCACGTTTGTCAGCGACCGATTTATTGCTAGGTCGATAACATTGGCCAATATCGGGGTTCCAAAGCGGTAGGCCTATATCATACTGATGGAAATTCATCTAATAAAATTAAAATGAGTACAAATAACCCTTAACCCTGACCTTATTTGTAAATACAATCTGTCAATAAACACAATCATTAATGCAGCTAAGTGTAATGTCCCTTTAATTAACAGAAAACAGTGAACAAAATGTCATACTGATTGGCCCGTGGTAATGTCATATTGCACGCTGTCAGACAGCGGCCCCTGTTTTTATCCATCTTTCATTGCTTTGTTCATGCATCTACCTCAGGTCGTGAGAGGGACAGTGGAGACACAGTGACCTGAGGTCAACATACAGCCAACAGACTGCTACTGGTTTAAATACAGTCACCGTCACTCTATCACTTTATCACTTATCACTTACACACATCAATACCTGCTGCTAACTCCGTATCTGTTCTGATTTCCTCATTTTTAGTACCACTTATTTCTGTATACTTATTAATCTGGTACTACCAATTTGCACTTTGCACTATGCGTATTGTTGTGTATTGGATATACCTACGTATTAGTGTAAATCTTGAATCTTGTAATGCTTTAGTGCAGCACGCTCTGGATGACACAGAGCATTGGAAACCCCACTGTCTGATTGGCACATCAGAGCAATACACATTGTTCAGGACACAATGATGTGAAAGGAATCCAATATTTCAGTCCCAATATTTCAATGATTGGTACTGGTTTGGGTGACGTGACCTTGTCGTTTGTCTATTCATATGAGGCTGGGGAGAATCCCCAGCCGAAACCTACTAGAAATAATATAAGAAAGAATATCACACGAAATCTGTGTAATCAGTGGTGAGTGTAGCGTATGGAGTGGAAAGTGTGCTGTTGTATGGTTTAAACACAACATAGAACCAAACATTGAACCAAGGATAACCAGCAGAGAGAGAGGGTCGTCACACAGGAATGATGACGCGTCCTTATAATTTTGTTACAATATTTTATGTCCAAGGGACTGCGAACTATAGAGGAAGTGTGGAATTTTATGTTGTTGCATTTATTTCCACATTTCTTTTTGTGACGTTATTTGAATGATTATTTGGCAGACTTTATTTCGACATCCTTGTTAAAACGTCTTAAACTAAACAGAAATGTTAAAATAACCACGTTCTTGTCTTTTTATTTCTGTTCAACTCTGTGTTAAAAAATTGATCTCTTTCCCAATTTAGTTTTTAATTCATCCTCTCCTGCAGAAATTCAGCATGATGAAATGATGGCGATCTAGAAAACAGACTAATGCAAATCTCTTACTGTTTCATGTTTACCATCAGGATGGCCTTGTCAACCCGACCATTAGGAAAGACCTGACTGCATCCCAGAAGCTTTACAGTTGTCCTATTGAGGGTTGTCCCAGAGGCCCTAATAGGCCTTTCTCCCAGTTTTCACTGGTTAAACAAGTAAGGCCTTCCCTGTAATTTCTATTAAAACACAGACTTTATTTCTTGCTTCTTTTCTTAGATTGATTTGATCAGTCAACAGTCAGTCAAATAGCTAAATAAAAACATTTATGCATTCCAATATTTGTCATTTCCGAAGCACAGTTTTTAGTTTTTTCTTTTTTCCAGCACTTTATGAAAATGCACGCAGAGAAGAAGCACAAATGTTCCAAATGCAACAATGGCTACAGTACAGAGTGGGACCTGAGGAGACACATGGAGGATTGTGGAAAAACCTACCGGTGCACATGTGGATGCCCCTATGCAAGTAGGGCTGCATTGCTGTCTCACATCTACAGAACGGGACACGAGCTCCCCACAGAACACAGGTATGCAAACTACAAATCTCATGTCAACAACAAGCTTTAATGACAAGTGTTGTTGGCTTTGCTGACTTTCTTTCATTCTCTTGTATTCGTTCCCCGTGTTCTCTGTTGCTCTCTTACATTCCAGGATTCCCCCGGTGAAGAAACGCAAGATGGAGAAACTGATGAGCAGTTCTGTTAAGGTTAGGCCCAACGAGTCAACATGTCAAAATCTAAGTGCCAATAAGGAGTTATCAGTGGGCTGTCTTTCTGCTGACACAACTGGTCATGTACCAGACACACAGAGTCCGACCTCATACCTCCAGAGAAGCCACACGAAAATGCTCCTACCTAAGCCCAAGATGGCACTGGTTAATTTCCCTGTGATGCAGCTCACCCACGTTCCTGTCCTAGTACCTTCCACAGAAAGTGGCGCTCTGAGGTCTGTTGTGCTCACTGTGGATAGCAAGGGCTCCCTCAGCACTCTTCAACTGCTGCCACAAGCAATGGCGGCTGTGGTGCCACACCTGGACACCAAAGCCCTGGGCTTCAAGGAGAGCTTCCTTGCCTCCCGTTCTAGCCTGGGACCCATCAGCACTGGGGTGCAGGTGAGTCTAGAGCCTTTTTGCTCAGAGGAACGAGCCAGCGGCCTAGGAGGTCTTCATGGCAGAAGCACATCCACAAACATTCAGACGGACATATCATGCCTATCTAGAATGCCTTTAGGGGCAGGAGTTGGTGTAGGGATGGGAGTGTGTGCTTTTGGCGAGTCACCGGTGTCTTCTTGTTCCCAAACGGACATAAGTGTGAGCATCGAAGTCCTGCTGCCTGTCAGTGTGGAAACTCAGACGTTCTCCTCCACCAAAGCTAAATCCACTATTGCCGCTCAAACCGACGGTCTCTGCCTCAGCCAGATACCTTGCTCTGGCCTGTCCGTTTCTGCCCCTACATCCAGGCAGACCCAGACCAGCTGCCCAAGTGCTGCGTCGCAGTCTAGGGAGAGGGTTCAGGTAGACCAGGCTGTTATGTGTTCTGACCTGTTTGCTGGTGACTTTCTCAGTGTCTCCACGCAGACCTCTCTAGCCTTAGAGGAATCCACAGCTGCCGGAGTCGGCAGTCTCTATGAGGACGTGAAGTCGGCGGGGCCTATGTGTTTTGGTGTACAGACCGACGAGCTCAACTCCAATAGCATGTCAGACAACCAGACCCAGACTATGACCCTCCTTCACGACCTGGAGAATATCTTATCTGACACGATGTCGGGCCACCAGGTTCTTGACGATACCAGCGCAGGCTGTGGGACAGGCCTGGACCCTGTTCAGGACCAGCACACCGGTATCGACTTTGACTTTGAAGAGTTCCTTAATACTGTGCACATCCAGACACAAACGGAGGAGAGCGAGCTCAGAGGACTGGGTAGTGACACACCGCTGGAGTCTCTGGATATCCAGACCCAGACAGATTTCCTCTTGCTGGATGAACTGGAACAAAGCACTGGCCACAGTCGAACTCAGGCTACTGACCTTGAGCTGGAGATGTTTGATACGCACACTCAAACTGACCTTAACTTCCTGCTGAGTGACGGCATCCGCATGCCGCTCAGCAGCATCCTGCGACACTCCAGCTTCTCCATGAGCACAGAGTCGTCTGACACAGAAACCCAGACCGACATCCCCCTCCTCCCTCCTCCTATAGGCCTTTCACCCCAGCTCCCTGTCCCTCACACAGAGCATGCCAGGCTGCTGAGCAGCACAGAGACTCAGACCATCACCAGCCAAGTGGACGGCCTTGGGAACCTCTTTCTGACCAGCAACGAAACCCAAACAGTCATGGATGATTTCCTGTCAGCTGACCTGGCCTGGAATATGGAGTCTCACTTCAGTTCAGTTGAAACCCAGACGTAGACAAACCCAAAACAGTTGAAGATCTCTGCTCTAAATTGTCCTCCAGCAACAAGTGGTATCACGGTGAGCTGTGAGCATCTGGAAGGCCTGTGAACATTCCATTAAGGGAGTCATGTCCCCGAGTATTTCCTGACATTCACCCGGATAGCTTGGTTGCACTTTATTAGCTCACTGGGCATGTTTCAACTCCCTGTCCGTTTACATATTTATTTGCACATAGGATAACATTGCATGCAAGTCTTGTCTAGGAAACATGTTTACTTCTACAATTTCAATATATTTTGATTTGTATAAAGCACTAGTTGATGCTGTTTTTGTCCATATTAGCAGTTACTATTGTGCATTAAAGCAAGTCACCATTTTAACAAATACTTAATGGTCGTTTCCCTTCCCCCCCCCCCCCCCCCCCCCCACTTTTT